>VMBQ01001557.1:158666-169874 GCA_007657795.1 Dreissena rostriformis
ATTTAAAGCTGACAAAATTTAAACAAAGTCACTTAAAGACCGGAGAAGCAGTATAAAAGGGCCACAAACTCACAAAATGTCTACTTTTCAGTTGTACACTGGTGTGTAAACAGCAGAAAACAAAAATGATTTTTTCATAATAGTTAAGTTTGTATTTAATATTTTCCAATGAAATTTGGCATACATATACTTCAGTATACAAACAATATGTATGTGTAATTTGGTGATTGTAAGTTATATAGTTATTGACTTACAGAAAAAAGTTTTTGTTGTCTGCTTGAAATTCAAATTTCCCTGTAAATGCTAAGCACCGCCCACTTGAAAGGTTATGAACTTCTCTCAGCCAGTAGCTTGCGAATAACTCAGATCAAGTTTTCAGATTCAACACTATACCATATTGCTGTCTGCTCAAACACTGTTTCTGTTTATAAACGCTCTGATGTTATCAGCAAAGCACTGTCAGATAAACCCAGCCCACTAGTTAATGAAGGTTTTCATTTTACCACCGCAAAATCAAGCAAGTGAGCTAGTTGCTGTTGCATTGTAAAGACATTGTACAGTAAGAGCCCATTTTCACAGAAGGGTAATTTTAGTAAATTGATCCAAAATGTTAACATCTGGGATAATATCTGAGCTTTTTTGGTTGAAAAATGGCACCTTTTGTTTGAGGGAAGCAGGCTTTTTACAACTGGAAAAAAGATATGCCTTGACCACAGAAAGCAAAGTAGTTGCGTTCTTGAGAACAGGGCTTAATGCATGTGCGTTACATGCAAGTGTTGTCTCAGATCAAAATAGCCTGTGCAGTCCTCACAGGCTAATCAGGGACGACAATTTACTGTTAAAGGAAGTCTCTTCGTAACAAAAATTATGTCTAGGCAGAAAGAGTTGTCCCTGATTAGCCTGTGTGGACTGCATGGGCTAATCTGGGACGACATTTAACTCACATTCATTAAGCCCCTTATTCCCAGAGTGCGTCTCAATTAAATAGAACTGACCTACCTGCCACATCCTATGCCAGAGTCCAAATCAGAATCTGAAACAGACATCACGATTGTTACATCTCCGATGTTCAAAACTATCAAACATGTATCCACTTTTGTCAATCAAAACTTGGTTTCATTAAGTAAATTTGAAAAAAGAATATTTAATCAATGAGATTTCCCACCAACAAAATTTTGCAAGGTTTGTATAACAGGTCACTATAGTTTACAACTAAGCATTATATTCATATTGATCTATTGGGTGCTTGAAACAATCCACTTTCCTCAATCCAAACGTGTTTTTATTCAGTCAATTTGAAGAAAGAATATTTAATTAATACTAATTTCCCAACCAAGAAAAACACAAGTTGTGTATAACAAGTCACTAGTTTCAAACCAAGAACTATAGTTATAATGATACAGCATAAAAAGTAATAAACAAATACCTTGCACCAGAAAAATAGATAACATGTGTTTCTTCATTGAAGTGCAAAAAGTTTTCACCTATGACAATTGCATTATAAAAGACAATATCTGGATATCTTGTTTAATATCGCGACCACCTTGAATGCACCTGTACCAAAGTCAATCACCAGGACCAGATCATCAAGGTCAGTCTGCACATCACTGTTCAACATTCTTACAGGCCTTTTCCTGGCCATTTTGACAAAAAATGCATTTTGGGATTGGCTATTTTTTCACGCGAAAAGTCCACCGATTTGGGGAAAAAATAATTTGATATAACTCATTATAATAATTCAAATTAGGAGAACATAATCATATGAATTAAAGTTATATAACTTGTTAGTTGTAATTGAAATCAAATTGGATTATAATAATTATTTATAAAAAAAAAATGTTCTTTTCTTTTTCAAATTGGGATTTTCATTTTACCATTTCCGTTTGGAAACGGGTCCGTTTAACAGACCCGTAGATACACCAGAAAAATTGCCTGTCTTATAATAAATATGATGTAATTAATTAAGAAAAAACAAATGCATATACACATGTAAGTGTATGGCATGCAAACAGTAAAAATAATTTTGTTTCGCCACTGGCTACTGACCCAATTATGACTATACAACCTGCCAAAAAAAGACCTGCATTTTTTTCATGAATCAATAAAAAATCATTCAATACAATAACCACTTTTAGGACCTTTTTGGCTGATTTTATAGCCGTTATTCGATCCCATTCCCAATCGCAAATAGTATATTGTTTTCCAAAATCCAGTCCAAAATCCCCAATTGATGGTTTGACTTTCAGTTGTTTGGAAATAGATATATTAATTATAGAAAAAATAATAATATCCATTTAATTGATATCTTTATGATAAGTTCTGTTTTATGTAAGTTTCATCAATAATTAATAAAAAGTTATAAATAAAGCAATAATAGTTTATACCTTTTCCCAAATTATAATGTAAATTGTGGCAAGACTGTCCAATTTAATGGATATTATATAATTAACTCATCTGGATCCAAACTGTTTGCAAAGGCCTTCAAAATCCGGTTCCAGCGCTCAAAGGGTTAATATGGGGAACATATAGTTGCCAGTTTGTCCTTCCTTTGGTCACACTACACTTTTTTTACAGTTTGTCAAAAATTAAGGCCAGTTATGCCTTAATTGAAGGGCACCCCGCACTGCCCTTCCGAAGCTTCACCCTCCCCCCCTTTTTTTTATAGACATATTATAAATTTATAAATCTCTTATTACATTGTTATTAATTTATTCCTCATTTTAGACATTTTATTTGCATGGTTTAATAATAATGGAAATAATATATATTCAAACAATTATTAATAATATAAAAATTTATATGCAACAGGGAGCATTCCGGATACGACCACGCGCTCGTAAGTGCCCTTTTGACAAAATACCCACCCTGCCCTTTTCAAATCCTAGTTGGAGCACTGTTGACACAGGTCATATTCCCCAAATCGTGAGACAAAACCCTGACTCTATGCTATGTTAGAGGACACAAGTGAGCAGAAATACCAATGATCATACAGATTTTACAATTCAATATAATCCGTAACTCTATTTACATAGGAACCCAAGATTTCAGCCTTTATGAATAAACACTCCTAAATGCAAATCAATATTATTATAATCACAGTCAATTATTCATGAAGTATCAACAATTACGTTTCAATGGGCTTTTAAATATCGCCTTTGGAAATGTAAGCAAATCTTTTGAAATACTTCAAAATCAAACTCAGCGTTAAGCACCAATTGACTCGTGGAATTCCTGCTTCACATGAACGTCAATAGAGAATTGATAAAATCAAATGATTGACTGATGTTATTTACACATAGACTTGACCTCCTTTCAAAAGCGTTAATTCAGAAAATGGTTGAATTGCTACAAATATAATTTTGTATGGCCATAATTTGAATGCCATAATTTGAATGCCAATGTTCATTTTAGAGTAACATTTTAACAATTTGTTTACAGATCTTTTCAAGTGTAAAGTTAAGAAGTTAAATCATTAAAAGAAAATGTGGTAAATAATTTGTTCTATCTTTTCTTTTTTTTAATTACATAATGTCATTAATTTAGATTTTCTATTTCGAATGACAAATATAAATCAACCAACTTTTTTCTTTATTAATTATAAATAAGAATAATTAAAAAGAAATAATAATTTAATTTTTGAAAACAGGCCATACAAAAAAGCTGAAAGGTAAAGTTATGGGAAAAACATTTTTTTAAATTGTATTCTTAAGTTTTAAGAATATGCAAACAACATAAAAGCATAACATGGATTTGAAAAAAACTCATAACATAATGGGTCCAAATCTAAGCCTCAAAAATTGACTTTCATATATGGATTGAACATAGGAATTTCAATTGAAGCAGAATCCTGCTTTTTGTTGCAAGCATGTTGCAATTTTGTCACCTATAGCTTTGACTCCTCCAAATTATCTGCCTTGCATCCGTTTTATGGAAATGTTACCATGTCAGAAACTAACTAAAATCAGCGATTTTTTTCCTTCTTTACAAAGTACCGGTAAAGGGCACTTTCCAAATTACGAAAAAACTACAAATTTCCCAATTGCTGTCCAAATATTTCCCAATTTAAGGTAAAAAAAAAAAAAAAAAAAAAACGAAAANAAAAAAAAAAAAAAAAAAAAATGTGGGTGGAAAATGTGCACATTTAACATTTAGTTAGTTTCCCTACTATGCAGCTCTACGGCTTGAACCTAGGTTAATATAATATTGAGAGCTTGAAAACACTTAGTTATCAATTTAAAAGTATCTGGGAGTAAAAAATCAAATATACCAATTTCCCAATTTGAGGTTTTCACGATTTGATTTTTCCCAATTTTGAGGTATTCACGACTCGATTTTTCCCAATTTTCAGGTTTTCACGACTCAATTTTTCCCAATTGGACCAGTACGGGTACTTTTCCCAATTGGAAAAAAAAAATCGCTGAAAATGTATATTATAATGCAGAAAATGTTGTTTTTTAGTTAAGCAATATATAATAAAAGTTATACGAAGCAACATTTTTAGAGCAATCAACAAATATTAAGAAATAAAATATGTATTGTTCAGTATTTTGACCCATGAAAATTTCATTTGACCCCTGCACAATTCAAGCAGGGGGTCATTTGACATCTGGTTTTCAAAAAGTAGTGAAATCCCTGATACGTAACCAGGGTTTTTTTGGCCCGATTTTATAGCCGAAAAATGTCTATGTTCCCAATCCCAAAAAGTAAACTTTTTTCCCAAAATGTGGCAAAAAATTCCCAATTTCAAAAAAAATAAAAAAATAATAATTTTAGAAACAAGATTAGTGTCTAATGCGTATTTTATCTCAATTTTAATTCAATTACATCTAACAAAGTATATAATAATGATTTATATGATAGTGTTCTTTTAATTTGAATGATTATAAAGAGTTATATCAAATTAGTATTTTCCTAATCAGTGGACTTTTCGTGGGAAAAAAGAAGGCTAATGAATTTATTTTCCCAATTTCATGAAAATGCCGATAAAATTCCCAATTCCAAAGCCATTGGCTATCTTCCCAAAAAGTGGGAAAAAAAACCTGCGTAACATCGACATCATCGATTCATGACCATGACCTCATGGTGGTACAGAAACTGTGTAATTTATACTTTTGAGACGTTACAGTATTTGACTTTGTTACATCAGAACAGATTATTATGTTCTAGTTCAACGCATCCATTATACAATTTTAACACTGACAGAGATAAACGGATCATAAACCTAAAATTCTTACCTTGTTGACTGGTCCTGGAAACCATGACTGTCTTCTGATTCACAGCTCTGGTTTCCATGGCAACAGAACCATCCATTGGCAGGTCATTGTCACCATGACAACGCTCAAGATTTTCACCCTGTTTGCAGTCTTCATTTTCACTAAATTTGTTCACAACTTTTATACCATTTGTGTCATCACTTGGACCAGTTTGATCACCACATTGATTTTCACATTTATTTTTGACATCACCCGTATTATCACATGGACTCGCGCGGTTATCAAAATTATTAGCACCTTGGCTGTATCCAGCCACACTTTGATTCTTGTGTATCACAGTTTTACACTCCCTATGAGTGAATTCTATCCCCTCATTTTCACAATCAGGCAAGTTAACTTCAAAACTGTCAAAGCATACTTTCAATAATCCTGGTACTGCTGTAGTGTTTTCACTGTTTGTATGGTCAGAATTACTCACAAACCTGTGCTTTATGTTGTCAATCTCATTGATTTTCTGCTCCACTTCGGAGCCTGAGGTGACAGCTGCTGCAACTGTCGCGGGCCGTGTAACATCTGGATAAGCAAGCCCAGTTGGTGCCTCTCCAGTGTCTGAATCACTGTCTACACTCGTATTATTTACTTTCTGTGATGTCAATTTTTCGTTGTTTACTTTCTGAGATGTCAGTTTGTCAGAATGTTTCCTATTGCATGTACTAGCACTACTACCTGGACTAGAATCAATCGCTGGACTTTCGCTCCTGCTGTTTTTATCTTGGGGAAGAGAGGGCCCGTAATTTGCCTCCACTCTCTTCGAGGTTTCCAGCCACTCAATGGAGTTGTCTCCCTTTTCATCGGGAATATTAAGCGCGGAATCTTGGCTGACCATTTGCAGAGTGATTCTCTCGAGAACCGAGTCTATTTTTATATCCGACTCGGCTAGTAATGTATCAATGTCCACAAGATGTCTTTCATCTAAAGGCGACTTTGGTAAACTGTATGTCTGTTTATTTCTTGATGTAGGAGAGGCAGATTTACTCCCCCATCTTCGTGAATTGCTCTCATTCTCCTTATTGCCTTCGTCGCTCCCAATCTTTCGTTGTATGATTATTCGTTGATGTTTCTTTCGATGTCTGCTTCTTTCTTTTCCACTCTCAATCATGTACTCTTGTAAGTCCGTACTCGTGTCATGATTAAAATCTGAATTATATTTATTATTGAAGCGGTTTAGCGGAGAATTCTCGTTCAACAAAGCGTTCAAGTTCTGGCTGTTCTGCCTGAGCCTTTGTGTCACAGTCAACGACGTGTCAAAAACTCCACCAGTTTGCCCTGCCAGCCTTAAACCATCTTCAGACAATCTTGACCTTGGCCTTACATATTGATGAAGTTCCACGTTCCGGTTTCCAAGTCCAGATTTGTAATCAATCTCACCAGCAGATCTAGCGCTAGATGGGTTCGAACGACTCACGTGATCCTGGAATCGCACGTGGTTACGGGCGTTTAACAGTTTCTGGCCACCTTCCCTGGCCTCCAGTCTGCGAGCGAAAGCGTGGGGGTACCTCTTGTACAATTCGTGACACAGGTCCCTGCCAAGCTTCACGTCCAGGTCCTGATACGATCCATGATCCTACAATATAACACATAAAATGATGATGTCATCATAAAATCCTTGAACTATGTCTTCAGGGATGTACTCAATTGGTAACTGTAATGGATAATTCAGATTGAAAAATCAAATCCAGTCACATCTAAATGTTTGAATTTTTTAAACAGTAATTTATTTAATTGAAGAACAGGTCTTAGAAATAGTTAATAATAATCATTATTTAATTGCCTTCCACATCAAAAGAATTTTTTAAAAGTCTATATTACTAGATCAATAAACATTAAAATGGGTAATAACGGGAAAATAAGGATAGAAACTTAAAAATCGTCAAACATTTAAGTAGTTCAATGAACTTTCAGTAATATAGTTTATTTAATGTCATCGTGAATTATTTTTGTTTAATCCTTTATCTGAATGTCACCTATTTCCCCACGAAATTGCTCTGTTTTTGAGATATAGCAGCAACTTTAATCCATTATCAATATACTATCAATTTGTCTGTAAACAATAACACCCACACTTTGGTCACTTTGAACTGAACAATTTCCTTAAAGTTCTTGTATTCTATTTTAAGAAATTAATATCATTTCTCCCATGTACATGTGGCATTCCTTGTACTGAAATTAACAGGTCATTGGACTTGTGAAATGTTGGTTGAAAAAATAGTTTAATACTTTCTCTTTATTCACTTGGCCAGTCAGGCTGGCAATAAATAAATTGTTATCGCAATGATATTTAGAATTTACAATAATAATGTCATGTTTCCCTAAGCCCTGATAGTACAATTTAAGCATTAAAATTTAATTCATACACATTGCACCTTATAATTTCAACCATTAAATATATGGTTAATTTCTCAACACTTATGTCCAATTATATTTTATAATAGGTCTAGGTTATAAAATTCATAAACCTTAAATTAATGCCACTTGCCTATAACTACTGAGTGAGTGAGTACTGGTAGTCAATACAATGTTTAACTCTTTCAGTGCTGGAACCGAATTTTGAATACCTTTGCAAACAGTTTGGATCCAGATGAGATGCCACAGAACAAGGCGTCTCATCAGGATCCAAACTGTTTGCTATTCTGATAGTATTCTTTGAAAAAAAATCGAAGAAAATGCTAATTTTTGAAATTCAGCAGACAACATTTTAGCAGACGACAAATTTCCCAGCATGCAAGGGCTTATACTGTATTACTTTTCTTTTATAAAAATTGGTTATTTACATGTACCAGGTTTGACAAAAAAGTAAAGGTGTACCATTATAAAACGAATTAACAGTGTTACACTGTAATACTATTTATTGCTAATTAGACATAAATTATAAGTATCACTTTAGAATTATCGCCCTTTCAAAGAAAACTGAAAAGGTTTGCATAGCATAGCAAAAAACTTTTTTTTAATCATAAATATAAACATTACATTATTTTCAAATGAATGTATTTTTATATAATAACTTATCCATGAATGCATAAATTCCCCCAAGGAAGTTAAGTTAGCACAGTTAAATTTAGCATTTAACCCTAGTTAATTTTAAAGAAAACAGATGATAAGCATTTTTTAGATTATTTCTTGTATTTATCTGTAGTACCGGTAGATACATTTGAATGGGTGAAGATTAACACCTACAATCTCCTGTTTATTTAAGTATTTACAAACACCTTTGAAGTTAAGTAGGGGAGAAGTAGTAATTGGAGAATGCTTCACTCAGGAAATAGTTATTAAAGACAACAATTCTATTGTGGGTTAATAGTCAGGATAATTCTCAAAGAAAACATGAAATTGGTCTTATATAAACTATATAAACTATACCTTTCGAACGTATAAACACAGGAGATTATCAAGAAGCTTTGAGACTGGCTTTTATTTAATGATATGATAGTTTGCATGGCTTTTTTATCCCTAATCCATTTTTGTTTTGTTTTGCACAGTACAATACCTCAACTGGTGATCAATTTCTACGAAGACTATTTTGCCATCGTGTTTTATTTCAGGCAAATTCAAACATCTCATTATTTTTTTCAATGATGCTTGTCCTTTTAAAAGTCATTTCTTGTTTACCCGGTTAATTAAAGGCCTTATGAGATAATCTATTTTCTATGTTTTAAAGTCACACAATAAAGCGAGGCTTCATTGTGAAACTGCTGATTCTGCTTAAGGTTTCTGTATCAGATATATAGTACATGTTCACCCTCTACCTCTGCTTAACATACCCGGTATCTATATCAGATAGTACATGTTCACCCTCTACCTCTGCTAAACATATCTATATCAGATTGTACATGTTCACCCTCTACCTCTGCTTATCATAATATATCAGATAGTACATGTTCACCCTCTACCTCTGCTTACATGTAACATATCTTTATCAGATAGTACATTTTCACCCTCTTCCTCTGCTTAACATATCTATACAAGATGTTTGCCCAATACCTTATTATGTAAATTTACTACATTTCACATTAATTTTGAACCATTAGGTCAATTTCAGATTAATTACTGACTAAATGTCTGAACTTTTTCCTGTTTAAAGAATCAAATAAATATTTTCAAACTGTTAATATCTTTTAAAAGAATATGTCCATAAACAAATGTAGTTCTTAAAAAACAGCAATAAAGTTTTTTTATTTCATCGCTTCAATGAATTTTATTTCACCAATGACAAAGCCTTTAAAATATTAATTTGAACTATTCAACTGAAATCAAGTACCATTAATAGCATTTAAAGATTGATGATTCACACATGCTTAAAAATAAAATATAAATGAATTCCTAATCGGATTTTTAATTGAAATGCACTAATCCTTCTTTAATGCTTTTCATATAATGGTAGTAATATGAGGGAAGTGGCAAAATTTACCTAAAAGGCTAATCCATATACATACACATGTACATGAATACCAATTGAAAATACTGCTGACATTAAACACTGTATTCTTATGAACACCCAGGGATTTGAATTAATCAGAATTTAAATCTATCATCATTATAATAATCATCATCAGCAGCAGCAGCAGCAGAAGCAGCAGCAGCAGCAGTAACGCAGAAGCTTTTTGTTACGTTTTATTATCATCATAATAACATTAATATAAAAATAATTATGATATCAGTAAATTATTATAATTCTAAAATATTTTATTAATTTAATGCCGGATCAAAATCACTACACTTGTTGAATGTAATATTCTCAATTAAAATTGTGTAACAATACATGTATTGTTATAAAGACCAGGCTGAAGAATGTTTAACAATTTCACATACATTCACAATATTATTTTGTATAGATACATTCAGTCAATGGTAGTATTTTATTAAATACATATTATTCAACAGTTGCTAAATTATTAAAAAGATGACAATGTGATGCCATATTTTACCAAATAAATTTAACAGCTTGTTTAAAGTAAATATTTACACTTTGTACCAGTTCTATAGCATACCACTGCCATATCATTTGGCACGGTTTCATAAGTCGGTTTTACAACAAATACTGTCTCCACAATGGCTGCCATCTTATCCAAACTCAAACAAAAGGGTCCAGATAATAGCAGCAGATAGAAGAACTATCTTGTTTGACATTGAGACGGTAAACATTGCATAGTATGTCCACTGTTTAAATGGGAGATCAATACAAATGCCTAGCCAAAGTACAAAGACAAGAAGAATCGTAAATGAAATAAAGACATGGAGTTTGATAACTGTTATATCTGACTGAACATTAAAATATATTACCTTACTGAAATTTTTGGTAAGTTAACTTTAAGCACAGAGTAAAAACTAGTATTCTAACATGATAGTCTCTGATTGTTCTGAAGAAAAACATAAATAATTATAATTGTTAAACAATCTTCTAAAGTAATAATTATAAAAGAAAATACTTACCCTATCATCTACCTTCAATTACAAAATATTCTTTCATAGTACCAACGATAATTCACACCGAAAAAAATTATTTTCCTTATACACACATGCTTTCTTACCAGTCGGCCATCTATTGCAGATTTGGGTCTATGAGTCATTTTGGACAGCCGAGCTGAGTTCGGCTCACTGTGGGACACTGACTCATGGTGTCTGCCCCCAACACGACCCTGGTACCTTATATCATATGCTGAACCCATACACTGGTTATAGATGCATACCCTGAAATTAAATGCATAAAAATCAATGTATGAAGTCCTTACAAGCTTTTTTTCAAATACAGTCGAAACCCTAACTTTTGTTGTCCGTCCAGGCGAGTTCAGGCCATCCAGAATTTGAGCCAATTAACCGATTTCTAATATTCAGCGATTTTTTTCCTCCTTTAACAAGTACCGGAAAATGGCACTTTTCAAATCTGGGAAAAATTACAAATTTCCCAATTGAAGGTTTCAAAAAAAAAAAAAAAAAAAAA
>VMBQ01001558.1:8134-94368 GCA_007657795.1 Dreissena rostriformis
AAAAAAAATGGGGGGGGGATTTCTGGGGTGGGGCGTGTGGGATGGTTTGGGTGAAGTCCATTGTGGTATGTCAGGTAAGTGTTGTTTTGTCAAAGTATGAATCAAATCTGATCCTAAATAAAGAAGTTATGGCAATTTAATCAAAATTTATTAATTTGACCTTGAGATTCAAGGTCAAACGTCAAGATAAAATTCAACTTGCCAGGTACAGTACCCTCATGATAGTAAGAAAGTATTTGAAGTTTGAAAGCAATAGCCTTGATACTTTAGAAGTAAAGTGGATGTAAACACAAAATTTTACAAATTATTCAAAGTTACTAAGTGGAAAAAGGGTCATAATTCTTACAAAATGCTTGTTACACTTGTCTGCTCTTGTGTATATATTGGGGTCATGTTGGTAAAGAAGCATGCAAAATATGAAAGCAATATGTCAAGGGACATAGAAAATATTTGAGGTGGTACGCAAACTTTAACATTCCAACGCTCACGCTAACGCTGGGGTGAGTAGGATAGCTCCACTATATATATATATAGTCGAGTTAAAAATGGTTATTACTATTGCATAATCCAGATGTGTGCTGATTGAAAAGTTATGTACTAATACCACAGTGACAATAACTAAAAGGCAAACTTGCTAAAGTCTTTGTGAAAGAATATTTATGCCTTTCAGAACACACGTTATCTATGGATGACAATGGTATATGTTTGTACTCTTTTAGGTTGATTCACCCACCTTTTTTAAAACACATGCAGTTGTATTGTTAAGACCCCATTCCTCTCCTGCATATTGTTCAATGTCTTTACGATCTTCCACATTTTTGCGTTTTCCAGAAGTAGAAATAGCTTCCTGCACAACATCAACATTTGGCTGAAATGCAAGAAAGAAAAAAAAATCTGTCAAAAATATAGTGGAATAATCTGAAAACATGTCAAGGGGAACAAGCAAACAGCCCTATCATAACCCTTCCAAAAAGCAACATAAACAAAGCATGAACAAATGGATGCACAACATATACATTTGTCTTAAATACAAGGAAGAACAAAAACATATTTTTTTTTCTATGAACTGATGTGAGATTTATCAGGTATTGTATAAATAATCAAGTTGTGTCCATGCCATGGTATATATTTTCCCTAATAAACTTAAACTGAACCATACTTTTGATGTATGACCCACTTGAAGTAATTCCATCAAATGCAAATGTCAAGATGCGAATGGCCTACATATATGCAAGTTTGCTGGGTTATGTATACTGATGGTGTTGAACAGTGTTTAACAGTTGTTATAATGTAATTAAACTACTTGCATAGCTGATTCGACAAGGGTACAAGGAATCAGTTGGAAATGCAGGTTTAGACACTCAAGTAGAAGCAACCTGGTTCATATCACGACTTGTGTCAATGGTTAGTTCTATTCAAATTGTATTGTCTCATTGTTTTTATACATACTTTACCCTATTTAAGTGACTTTGTAAAGAGATTAACATTCAAGAACAAAATTAACATATTATAGGGCATGTTCATGCCCTACACTCTGAAATTGTTAAGGTGATTTTGAATATTATAATTATTTATGTTTGATCAAACGTGTTTGAATACAAAATAGGCACCTCCTACTTAGGTTTAAACAAGTTATCGGGTTTAACGATTTAACAGGTCAATAAGACAAATTGTGTCATACCTCCTCAACTGAGACAGTACTTTCACAATCTGAAGCACTCCTGCTGGTACATATTTCACCATTGGTAGCTGCATTACAAACACCACTGTCACCAGGATCTATAACAGAAGTCTTACTCAACGTTTCACTACTGCTCCCAGAATTTTCTGTGATATAATTGCCATTTTGTTCTTGAGTGTATAAAGCACCATTGTTTGATGATCCTGGGCTGTCAAAGTTTTCAGTATAAGATCCCTGTGACCTTGAGGTCGTGTTTGAGGTAGGATAGGATCCAAAATGGTTTTCAGCTATTGGCATTGTGTCAGACCCTAAGTAAACAGACAACAGTAAACATAAAATAATTAAAGCAAAACACTCGAAACATTGATAAATTTAGGTCATACTTTGTTTTATAAATGCTTTAGGGACAACATGGGTTATCTGACATAAGGCATATATTAATCACCAGTATTAGCATTTAGGCTATTTTTTTAATATTTGAAATAGTATCTAGTGTTTTTGCATAGTATTGTATGATACACATATTGAATTATAAACTTTGCTGCAATTGCAGTTAACTTTACCTGAATATGAAGCTGCTGGTAGAAGAGGCAAGATGTGGTTTAGTTCTCCAATAGAACCTTGATTGAATCTGCACCAAAAAATAGTCAGCGTCAGATTCGAGTGAATCCCATTTAATTTGTGCATGTCCTTGAGGTGCAGGTCTTTACATGGATTGGGATCAGTTACGGTTTCAAAATGCTCAATCATTTCACAGCCAATGGCGTTGCCTAAAATCCTAACATGCAATTGACCTGAAATACAGAGTTAGACTTTTGTCAGAAATTGCATCACAAAACATGAATGAATGATAATACATTAAAACAAGAAGAAACCGCTCATCTAATAATTCAATGTTTTTTTTTACATTAAGTCATTTATTTTCATTAATATATTAATTTAAAACAAATATTACATGGCAAGGATCACTTAGTACATTGTATTTATCAAATATATAGGAATAATGAACCTTCATAAAAACTATAAGTCGGGCCAGCAAAGCTCAGTTGGAAGAGCGCTTGACTACAAGTCCGATAATTTGAGGTTTGATACTCTGCCGGGCCACATAAAATGTATGGAGATTGGTCATGAAATCCTTTCTAAGGCCATTCTACCTATATCTATGATTTTAGACAGAAATTCGTCAGTTACTAGCATAAGTATGTGCACTTAGTACTGGTAAACCAGCTATGGAATCATAGCAGAGAAATAATTAAAATCAATGCTCAACCTAGTTTGATAAAGAATGGGAATAAAGGTGGCCACAAGAGTGTTCAAACACTTTTTCTTTAATTCAACCAAGTTACCTAGTAAATAATCAAAATTGGGAAAAATATTCTGACCAAGTTTCATAAATATTGGGCAATACATGTGGCCTTTTGGATGTTCCCATCCAAATGTGGACTACAAACGACGAACAACTGATAAAAGGTTATCACAAAAGCTAAGTTGCTGTGCTCAGGTGAGCTAACAAAGATCGAAGCTGGAGTAACTGCTTTGGAATGGTCTATGCAAAGTATTGGGGGTTTAAACTGGTTGAAAGGCAAGCCAAACCTCACATTTAGCCCAGAAATAAACATACCAGTGTAAATAAAGTTTAATCTCATAACATCTATATTCAAATTAAAACAATTAAAAAGACTGGATGAAATATGAAACAGTTAAGGTTTGTTAAGGGTTCTGATGAGTTATTTACTAAAACAATCATGTAATCATATGGTTTGACAAAGGCTGCTTTAGACACGGATGTTTGTTTTTCACAAGCTTTGATTTGGACAGGGTTTACTTTAGATTCAGAAGGTGTCACCTAGACAGTTCAAGTAAAAACCTCACAATTTAATAATAAACATACTGCTAAATTAAAATCTAACAATGTAATAATATACATACTGCTGAGTTAAAATCTAACAATTTAATAATATACATACTGCTGAGTTAAAATCTAACAATTTAATAATATACTTACTGCTGAGTTAAAATCTGACAATTTAATAATATACATACAGCTGAGTTAAAATATAACAATTTAATAATATACAAATAGCTAAGTTAAAATCTAACAATTTAATAATATACTTACTGCTGAGTTAAAATCTAACAATTTTATAATATACATACTGCTAAGTTAAAATCTAACAAATTAATAATATACTTACTGCTATCAGAGTTCGTGTCGCAGATTTCGACGAGAAGTTTGAACAACAACACATCCAACAGATCCTTCCAATTGTGACAGGTTTCATTCCGATTTCCATTAACTTGTACACCATAGCATGTGAACACTTGCTGTACTCTAAGCAAAATATCATTTCCATCTTCCACATTCTGAAAGTGTTCTTCAAACTGAAATTTAGAAGAAATGAAGAAAACATTTGGATAAATTTAGTAACCGCATTGCAGACAGATATATTACTAGAGCCTTGTCACACATGTGACTCATATCCTCGCAACGCTTTGTCAAAGCTATTTAGGGGCAAATAACTCAGAAATTCCATTATCGCTGGAAATGAAAGATATATCATGTACATGTTCATCAACACTTCATGGTGATGATGATATATTTGAAGTTTAAGTTTAAGCACTAGAAAACTAACAAAATTAATACATATAATGCGGATTGACTTACCGATAGATAAACAGACCAACCTAATTACTCAAATATGCCCCACTATCAAACTTTGTTTGCAGGCAGGGCCATAAATAAGCGAGAAACTTAACACTTTGGTTTATCAGAGTAACATTTAGGTCATTAAAAAAAGAATCAATACATGAGCGCATAACATAAAAATTTCAATTTTAATTTAAAAAAATGTTTTACCTTATTTTTGTATAAGGCCATGTTTTCTACAGCGTGGATAGCACAGCATAACCGAAGATGTAATTGATGGCTCTCATCGCCATACATAAGGATGCTTATGGCTTGATACAGACATGCGTTATTCTTGCCTGTTGTCTTATATGCAACAAAGCCAGTTGGAATATTCCTGTAAAAAAAAACACAGATTGTATTAACAAATTTTAAAACAAACATGTTGAAAGGAGTTGAAGTTTAAGTTGATCATATACCAGTACATGTATATACATGTTCAAAACTTGGATAATATTGCAGAAAATGTCTGTAATCATGATTATTTAACTTACTGGGTTGATAAAGAAAAAAAGTGTTTGCATGAGAAGCAAACCACTGGTGGGTGTTTTTACAAAAAGTTAAAAATCACTCAAGGAATTCTTTTTACAACCTTTGCTAATTACTTTTTAGCATTTCTCGTCTATGTGCATTCGTAACAACCATGAATGCTCAAATACATGTATGGGGTAAATATACAAGCGGGGTCACTCACTGAAGATCTTGGACTTTGCATCTACCTAGACCATTTGCAACCCAGTGACATATATTGAAAACACAATTGTAGAGGACCTCTTCGTGATTTTTCCAACCAAAAAACAGAAACAGATGGCCTTTTTCAAACCAACAACAGAAACAGAATAATGGTCTTGTGAATTCAGAGAAAAACTATTGTTAAGGTCAATTTTGTGACTTAAGCTGCCAGTTTTAGCAGAACAAAACAATTTGAAAATATAGTATTTTCTGGAACAGTCTGTTAAGAAATCCTTTGACTTATAAGAAAGAATACCTACAGCCTGTACAGACCGATGGACTGATATATAGACAGGAGACAACAGGGTATCACAACAGCTAATAACATAAGAACGGATAGAATTTAAAAAAAAAGATAGTATCTGTAACATTTATATAGGTATAAGTAAGTGTTTACTAAGCTTAAATTATAATTGTATCATACCAATATTGCATAATCAATGATTTAAGTATACAACTAAGCATCAGTAACTCAAACATTAATTCCAATAGCAAATAAATAAGTCTCTGTATAAATTCTGCACATATTCTACAACATAACAACATTGTTAATTGATGGAGTAAGCTGCCTCTCTAAAACATCACAGCCTTCACAAGTTTTCAAACACCAGACACCCAAAGACATCAAAATACATCAGCATGGTCCCCAACTTAAATCCGGTTTAAAGGATATTTAACCAAAAACTATATAACCTCACTAGTTTTTATGAGCAGAAAAAAAAACATGAACCATTAACCCAGAAACATGATTTATTTGAAACATGGTTTGCGCCAAGTTATTTCATTATCCTTCAATCAATGACAAACAGGCCATCTTGAACATGATCATCAAAAATATAATGTTTGGTAAAAGGGAGAATGAGAGTCTCTGTGGAAAGTTTTAGAGTTTTAAAATACTAAAATTAAAAGCAATCCAAACAAAAAGCATGCATTAGAAAATAGTTAAATTATGATCAACCAATGACGTTTCAAATCTATATTGATTATAATGTCAATACGATTAGAATAAAGTGTGTAATGCATAAACAGACAAGATAAACAACACAAACAAACAATAACAAAATATAACTTTTATGTAGGCAAAATAATATTTGAATATTCTTGGGATGAATACAAATATATCTTAATCAGAATACTAAAAATTATGATGAATGTATATTTCAAGCTAAAAGAAAATAAGTAATTATATTTTGACTTTAAAAAGTTGCTTGATACATTTAGTTTTGTAACAAGAAAAAAGCTGGTTTAATTGAACAAAATATTGAAAGTTTATCCTAAGTTTAGAAAAAGTAAAAAAGGCAATGCAATACAGCTTGTTGGTGTGAATGATCAAAGATTTTAAACTCATAAAAGAAGTCTACCCCAAAACAATGAGTATCAAGATGCCATCAGAATAATGCAATAAAAGGTTTACCGTCCCACAGCATGACTGACTGAAAAGCACNCAAATACATGTATGGGGTAAATATACAAGCGGGGTCACTCACTGAAGATCTTGGACTTTGCATCTACCTAGACCATTTGCAACCCAGTGACATATATTGAAAACACAATTGTAGAGGACCTCTTCGTGATTTTTCCAACCAAAAAACAGAAACAGATGGCCTTTTTCAAACCAACAACAGAAACAGAATAATGGTCTTGTGAATTCAGAGAAAAACTATTGTTAAGGTCAATTTTGTGACTTAAGCTGCCAGTTTTAGCAGAACAAAACAATTTGAAAATATAGTATTTTCTGGAACAGTCTGTTAAGAAATCCTTTGACTTATAAGAAAGAATACCTACAGCCTGTACAGACCGATGGACTGATATATAGACAGGAGACAACAGGGTATCACAACAGCTAATAACATAAGAACGGATAGAATTTAAAAAAAAAGATAGTATCTGTAACATTTATATAGGTATAAGTAAGTGTTTACTAAGCTTAAATTATAATTGTATCATACCAATATTGCATAATCAATGATTTAAGTATACAACTAAGCATCAGTAACTCAAACATTAATTCCAATAGCAAATAAATAAGTCTCTGTATAAATTCTGCACATATTCTACAACATAACAACATTGTTAATTGATGGAGTAAGCTGCCTCTCTAAAACATCACAGCCTTCACAAGTTTTCAAACACCAGACACCCAAAGACATCAAAATACATCAGCATGGTCCCCAACTTAAATCCGGTTTAAAGGATATTTAACCAAAAACTATATAACCTCACTAGTTTTTATGAGCAGAAAAAAAAACATGAACCATTAACCCAGAAACATGATTTATTTGAAACATGGTTTGCGCCAAGTTATTTCATTATCCTTCAATCAATGACAAACAGGCCATCTTGAACATGATCATCAAAAATATAATGTTTGGTAAAAGGGAGAATGAGAGTCTCTGTGGAAAGTTTTAGAGTTTTAAAATACTAAAATTAAAAGCAATCCAAACAAAAAGCATGCATTAGAAAATAGTTAAATTATGATCAACCAATGACGTTTCAAATCTATATTGATTATAATGTCAATACGATTAGAATAAAGTGTGTAATGCATAAACAGACAAGATAAACAACACAAACAAACAATAACAAAATATAACTTTTATGTAGGCAAAATAATATTTGAATATTCTTGGGATGAATACAAATATATCTTAATCAGAATACTAAAAATTATGATGAATGTATATTTCAAGCTAAAAGAAAATAAGTAATTATATTTTGACTTTAAAAAGTTGCTTGATACATTTAGTTTTGTAACAAGAAAAAAGCTGGTTTAATTGAACAAAATATTGAAAGTTTATCCTAAGTTTAGAAAAAGTAAAAAAGGCAATGCAATACAGCTTGTTGGTGTGAATGATCAAAGATTTTAAACTCATAAAAGAAGTCTACCCCAAAACAATGAGTATCAAGATGCCATCAGAATAATGCAATAAAAGGTTTACCGTCCCACAGCATGACTGACTGAAAAGCACAGATAACAAAGTGATAACGTTTTAAAATGATTAAAGTGACACTAACTGAAGAAATCGCCTCACATTACATGATTTTCATTGTGAACAAAATCATTAATCCCCCTCTCTTAACAAGAATTTGTCACAATAGTGATGAAGAATACCAGAAATCAGATATCGTTATAAATAAATGTAGAAGGATGTTATAGATTGTCTAGGTTGAAAAATGGGCATAACTTGTATCATTGTTTAAGAAGCACAAGGATCAAAAGAGCATATGCACAAGGTGACATTGAGTGTGAGCCCCTGTGACTGACTCATGCCTTCTGCACATGGTCCCAATGACCTTAACATTGTGGCCCAGTTTGATGAAAATCTTTTCATCTGTATATGCAATATGGACAAGACACAAAAAGGTTCAAATAATTGAACTTAACATATGACTAGAGCGAGTGTGAATTAAATATGACTACTACACAATGATTCTTAACATTCTAGCAAAGTTTTATGAAAATGTTTCAATCGGTACAAAAATATATTGTCTGATCTCCATAATACTGGCTCTAACTTTTGACCTTAACATATGACCTTGATCTTATGCAGGCAAGACTGACTCTTGAGTTCTTCACATTAACTAACAGACCAAAATATTTTAACCAAGTATCATGAAAATCCTTCCATGGATACAGGAGATACAGACCGGACGAAACAAAAGGCTCAAACTATTAAGCTGTAAGTATAACCATTGATCTTCAGCAGAAATAACTGAACCATGCCCCCTGCACATCAACACAATGATCAAAACATTTAAGCAAAGTTCCATGAAAATTCTTCTAAGTGTAAGGGAGATATGGAGCAGATACAAAAATGGGGGCTCAGACCTGCAACCTAAAAGTTCAACATTGACCTTGAGCCACCATGACTGAATCATGGCTTCTACACACCATTTCTATGCCCTAAACATTTGAGGCAAGTTTAATGAAAATCCTTTAAAAGGTATAAGACATATGGAGCAAACACAAAAATGAGACTTAAAAATTTGACCTTGAAATATGACCTTGACCTTGAGCTGGCGGGACTGACTCGCGCCTTCTGCTCATTGTCTCAATGACTTAAACGTTTTAGCCAAGTCTAATGAAAATCCTTCACAAGGGTTTAGGAGATATTGAACAGACGATCGTAAGCTGTTACAGACAGACTGACATAGGGCCGGACGAAAGGCATTCCTATAACACCCCTACCACTTTGCGGCGGGGCATTAATAACAATGCTTTGAGTTTAAATTAAGTGTGAGGTTTGATGGGTCATTAAACCATAAACCCCTAATGCTGACCCCACCTTTAATCCGTTTTATGTTGTATGTCGTGTTGTATGTATTGTAATGAATTTTATAGGCCAATGGTCACTTGACTTTAATAAAAGACAAGCGGGTGTTAATAAAAATGTTTCTCTTGATGTTTCTGTCATTTCATTGTTGTTTTATACTCAACGGACTGAAGTTTTGACAAGATATCATGGGGAAAAATGTTTTGAACAACTTTCATCATGAGTAAATATATCCTTTAGAGTGTTCACAAAGGTAAATGTTGAAGATGCACTGCGCACAAATGAAGACGAAGAACAGACAAAAATGATCCCAAAGACTCACCATCTGCATGTAAATACAAGTCCAATTTCATATATTTTGTTATGATGCACCATACCTGCTATTGCATCTGTGCAGAGTTTCAGCTGGCTGAGCAAGCTTCTTTGGAAATGTCATCAACTCCTTCAAATTCACACCAAGGGTGATTGCATCGGCCTTCAGTTGCCTTAGTACAGCTGGACAGTCAATCTCTGTCACCTTGGTCCATTTCTCAGTCAGACATTTTTTGAACTTGGTTAGCAATGCTTCCATTAGACTCTAGAGAGTAATTTTACATAAAATTATCAGACAGTAGTTCTATTTTTACACTGATTTAGTGGAAACTACTGTAAGTAATAGCTTATTCATTGAATTATGATTTGGATATGTTTTGTTACCACATACTGTAGGTTTGATGTAAACAAAATGTTTTTTAATTCACTTACATTTGCTTATCATATGATTAACAAAAAAAAATAATATCCATTTTATCATTAATGAGAATATGTAGGAGAATGGACACACATGATGCTATATACAACTGACGCATGCTAAGTCTTGGAACAATAAGGCCACAGTTGCGTAGAAGAAATGATGTCTGCCTAGCGATCAGGAGGTTTCATCACTCTGGGGGTGTTCTCATAAGACATACTCTTAAAACACAAAGTACTGGTTCCAGTCCATGAAATTGACTCGAGGATGTATCTATGAGCCTAAATTTATTGATGCGATCAAACTTAAATAAATATGTTTAAATGTGCACAAACATTGTCACATAAATGTTATATTGAAGAAAATTTGTAAAACTTGTAGTCAATTATTGATCCTTTTTCATAAAAATTGTACAGTTTTCATGTTGCATACCAAAGTGCCATCATTCTCTGTTGCATCTGGTGCAGAGTTTGTTGTGTCTATCTCCGTATCTTCTGAAACAGAGTCTTCTTGATCCTTTGATTTACAACGATCTGAGCACGGAGTGTCTACAACAACAGTAGCACTGAATTAAACACCAAAATACTATGAGAAATAAAAAAAAGGCATTGAAATGAAAAAATAAAAAGTTTGCATTTTCTCTTTCTGTGTCAATGAAGGCATTATTATAGGATGTTTTAAATACTCATTTGAAATTGTATAATGTAAGCCATGACTGATACAAATGGAAGGTCGCTTTTATAATAAAAACAAAGTAAGAGATGAGCAATACTGCTATATAAAATTAATCAAAAGAAACCATTGCAATCTCTGAAAGGTGTTATGGTAGTCAAAATAAACGAAATTAGCATGCGTTTACAGTTTGTACATTAGCAACATCTAAGGAAGCTTCAGAATTTTGACAATTTTCTTTCAGATGCACGATTAAATCCAAACATTACCGGGCATTAAATAAATTTAATTTAAAACTTGGCTGAAATACCATTAGAACAAGTGTTCTCAGCATATTTAATGGGCCAAATATTTAAATTCTAGCATGTTCACAAGCTTCTTCTTTAAGCTGATCTGGTGACCTAGCTTTCATCCAACCTTACATCATTGGGAAAAATGTTCTGACCAAGTTTCCTGAACACATGTTGACAACGGTCAAAAGACGATGCACAAAGGATAACGAACAACGGACAAAAGGTAATCACAAAAGCTCACCATGAGTCCATAGTGCTGAGGTGAGCTATACAAAAAATATCAATACAATCTTAAACAGGGTTATGGTTACAGTTTTGGACTTTATTAATGATATTTTCTCAGAACATAAAATGAATAACCTGTTGTTTTCTCAATCAATCTGTCCAGTTCTTCAACCTGAAACTATAAAAATATATAATTATATATGACGATCTAAAGCCGACAGAAATAATTTGGTAGTTAAAAGTAGAGCCATCGCTGAATGTTGACAGTAAGTGCTGTGCTTTGACAATCAATCACAAATATGACCTTGACCAAAATGGCTACCATAAAATTCTTGCATGCAGCTTATTGCCTCATATATGTTTATTATTTCTGTAAAGTTCATTTTCAAATTCTCTTATGTATGAAGACATTACAAGGTATTTCTGTATAACTTAAAAGGATTCCTTGTGACAGGAACAAAGTATAAACATAGTCATAAGTGTAACAAACAAAGACTATATTCTATTTTACCTGAGACGATGAGCCATTGTGATGTACAATAAGGTCACCTTCAACATTAATCCTGATTTTGTTATTGAGTGTTTTTTTAGTGCCTCTTTTCCTGGACCCCTTTTTCTTTCTATCATTTTTGGAACTTGAATCTTCAGAAGTGTCTGATTGATTTGCATTTCCAGAGATATCATAATCTCCATTATTTTGCAATTCATTCACCACTCGAGTTACATTATTTGCTGAATCATCTGCATGATTGTTTGATCCATTTTCTTCTCCAGTATTTGGTTCACCCGATGGTAAGGTGTTTATTTCTATACATGTAGGACTACTACTGTCACTTTCCTGGCCCCTCTCTGTGGCAGGTGGATGTTGGTCACTTGTTGATACTTCAGAATACTGTGATTTTCTATTGCAACACCGCCATTCGGCATTTCCACAATTGAGATTACATAATTCATCTACCGGTAACCTCTTTTTGCAGCAACAGATAATAAAGCCTACTGAAAATTCAACAAAAAAATCATTCAGTTTGTTATGGTTTTTATTTTATTACAAGATGCTGCATTAAATAAATGCTGTTGCCCCCGGTGGAAGCTTTGTCATTATAGATTACTTGGCCGATGTGAATAAGTCTTTGTCTAAAAATCAGTAAATGTCAAGCTCAAAATGAGGTCATGTGATTCGAGTGTGCTGAGTGTTAAATAGAAGTATCAAAGCTTTCTACTTTATGGTAAAAACAACTTATGTCACTAAAAATATTTAACTGTAGCTTCAAAGAACGCCAATTCATCAAATCAGAAACATGTAAAGGATTAAGTGTAAACTGTTGTATCTGTCTAGCATTTCTTTATTGATGTTAGACTAAACACATCATTTTGGGTGAACCAAGAATGTGTACCTTCTGAAATAGTCTAGGTCCAACAGTTTGACCTAGGTCAATGTCAAGGTCAAAATGTGGTGATATGGATGTATTGATAGCATTCATAGATAAAGTCCAGCCAAGTATCAAAGCTTTGTAGCATGCAGTATTGATGTTAGACGAATCACATCATTTCGGGTTTACCAAGAAAATGAAACTCCTTAATTAGTCTTAGTTGAAAAAGAGGCCAATGTCTAGCTAAAAATGAGGTCTGGTGATGTGGGTGTGTAAAGAGTGTTCATAGATAATATCCATTCAAGAATCAAGGCTTTGTAAGAAGTATTATTCGTGTCATTTAGGGTCAAACTCCTACGTATTGACGGGCAGTAGCACAAACTAACAAACAAAGAAATAAACAGACAGGCCAATTGCTTGTATACATAAAGCTTAATGAGATCACATTGTTTAATTTCATTAAACCGTTTCACAATGTAATGCAAAATTTAATTAAATTTCTCAAACATTATAAAGAGTTTAATGTGAAAGAACTTCCATTTAGTTCATGAAACTGTATTTGAAATATTAACATTAAGAAGATACAATAATATGACAACATTGAAAACATGATATTAACAGTCTTTTTCTGTACATGGTTTATTACTAAAAAAATAAATAAAAAAACTAACGTAGCTCACCAATACTCAATAAGCCTCCAATTACACAAGGCACAATAATTACAGCTTTGTTAGAACTTCCTTGAGGAGCAGGCTCTGAAAAAAACACATCACTCTTGAAATCAACTAATCAATACAGAAATAGTAAAACTCAAATGAGGTTTATATCATTATCAGAGTATCATACATGTTGTTAAAATGACCCCATCACACACTCTCCACATAAACTTAAAACAAGAAATGTGTCCACATGACACGGATGCCCCCAACTCCAACTTTGTCACTACATAAAAGCATAACCGTGTAAGTGACCCCGTGACCTACTTTTTGGCCCGGCATGGCCAATGTTCGAACTTGGCCTAGAAATCATATAGATACAACTTCTGACCAAGTTTGGTGAAGATCGGATGAAAAGTACTTGATTAAGAGAGCGCCCACCATGCTGAATGTTTAAAATGCACTGTTTGAAATGCACTAAGTGACCCCGTGACCTAGTTTTTGACACGGCATGGCCAATGTTCGAACTTGCCTAGACATCATCTAGATACAACTTTTGGTCAAGTTTGGTGAAGATCGGATGAAAACTAATTGAATAAGGGAGCGGACACCATGCTGAATGTTTTAAATGCACTACGTGACCCCGTGACATAGTTTTTGAACCGGCATGACCCATATTCGAACTTGACCTAGATATTGTCTGGATACAACTTCTGACCAAGTTTGGTAAAGATTGAATGAAAACTATTTGAATTAGAGAGCGGACACGAAAAGTGTGACAGACCGACAGCCTGACCGTCTGACGGACAGTGCGAAAACTATATACCCCCTTTTCTTCGAAAGGGGCATAAAAAAACACACAGAAACAAATCCAAATGGTTCAAGTTGAATCACATATCGCTATGCTGCTTACACCAAAACACTTTTTAAGATAATTTGTAATTTAGATTTGTAAGATTTTAAGATGCTACTTAAATGCATTTAATTTGATAATATAGTGGAAATTTTTATAGTCATGATACTGAAATAGTGAATAGATATCTATTCTTCTATAGTGACAAGCAATTATGTTCACAAAAAAACCCAAGATGCAATTTTGAACGTTGAATGACCAGTATTAATTCACTGATATTCTCTATCAATCACAACAAAAAACATAAAATAAAAGCAATATTTTAATTTATATTACCAAATAACTTATTATTACCAATCATATTACCTGGAGGTATGAGTTCTGGTGGAGGTGATGTAGCAGGTGCTGAAGATGGCTTCTTTGTTGCGGTTACAAATATTGGTGGACTAGATGACAAAGTTCTGAAATAAATGCAGAATATTTTTTTTGCAAAATTAAAAATAGTTGGTAGGTAACACTGGAAAAGACTTTTTAGATCTAACACCTTGGTTCTTTCACGTGAAACTTGGAAGTTATTCAAACAAGAAGGCCAAGATGGCTCAAGTTTGCCCATCTGAGTTTTCAGAAGAAGGTATTTAAAATTATTTTTCTAAATAAGCCTATACAAACTAATTGTTCCCCAAGAAATTTTAATAATGTTGTTAAAGGATCACTTTCAATTAATGTCACATACCAAATATAGTGCCTTACAGTTTATGAGCTTTTTTTTACATTTATTTTCTAATTGACTACATAACCCATATGATCCTCAGGGCATGGCCAATTTGACCCCAGAAATATAATTTGAACAAACTTTGTTGAGGACCACATAAGGGCCTGATTCTTCTGCAGGAAACTTTCATCTATGTTAATCACTCCTGACAAGTTGTTTTAAAATATATATTTAGTGGATAATGAAATCCTGTTAAAAGTTAAATGTTTTTTAATACCAGACTGTCTTTTAAACAAAGACAATTTTTAAACAGGCATAATTGTTATTATATAACGGTAACATTTTCCAACACCCCCAATAACACTACATTGAAGGCATATATAGGAGTTGATTCTGTCCATTTGTCCCATCTAGTCTATCCTCTAACTTTCCTAATCATTAAACAACTTTTTTAAAAACTTTGCCTGAATATTTTAACACTTAAAAACCACCTGATTACCTTCAAGGTGAAGAAAAATTCAAATTGTCTAAACAAAACACTTGATTGTCAAAATAGGGCTTGTCCATTCTCTACTTTTGAAATCCATTAAAGCATTTTGGTTGTTACAATGTCTTGATCACTTTAAAGTTAAGTGGTACACAAGTTTCAAAGCCATCACTCTGCTTAAGGTCTTAGACCTGTAATGAACGTGAAATTTCCCATTATTTCGTAAATAATAAACGTTTTCCAAGGAAGTGTTTAAAAATACAAAAATTTGGTAAAAATAAAAACAAGATAGCGGTCTCCTAGATGTAGAAAAGGTACAGTGTTAGTTTTCACAAAACGTGATTCCGTGATTGATTCCTATGGCATGCAAAGATTTTTCTTGATATTTTAGTAATTTTAGACTATTAAAAATATTAAAGTGTTGTTAATATATATATGAAATGTACTTTTTAACAAGATTGTCATAATGACCTTGAAGCACTCACCTTATAGTTTGAGAAAAAAAAAACAATTTGAAACTTCACCTAGTTTTTGGACGCATGTGACCCAGATACTAACTAAACCAAGGTATTATCCAGATAATGTGAACCAAGTCTCATCATGATTGAGTCATACATTTGGCCTTTACAGTGATAAATAAGATTTTTTTTAATGATTTGACCTGCTGACCTTTTTTTTGTACGCACATGACCAAAGTTCAAACTCGGCCTAAATATTGTCAAGATGAACATTCTTACCAAGTTTCATCAAGATTAAGTCCTTAATGTGGCCTCTTCATTAAGAACAAGATTTTTCTATGATTTGACCTGGTGATCTAGATTAAGCACACACATGATCCAGATTGTAATTCAACCTAGATCATATTGTCAAGATTCTGACCAAGTTTCATCAAGATTGAGTCATATATGTGGCCTCTACAAAATTTAGAACAAGGTTTTTCTAGGACTTGACCATGTGATCTAGGACAAACATGACCCAGACTTTATCTCAGTATTGATCTTTTCAAGATAAACATTCTCACCAAGTTTCATAAAGATTGTGCAATAAATGTGGCATCTTGTACAATAACCAACTTAAAGTTGACAGCATAAGATGCAAGACCCGCAACGCCGGATGAAGGATACAGGAAGATCACAATAGCTCATCATTATTAAAGCACTTCCTGCTCAGGTGCGCTAAAAATATTAAAGTGTGAAAAAATGCTTTCATTTCCATCTAAACAAGGGCTGTTTGTAAAACATGCATGCCCCCTATATGAGCTATAAGTTGTAGTAGCAGCCATTGTGTGAATACGTTTTTTGTCACTCTGAACAACAGCAGCGATGGTGGTGGTGGTGGTGGTGGTGGTGGTGGTGGTGGTGGTGGTGGTGGTGGTGGTGGTGGTGGTGGTGGTGGTGGTGGTGGTGGTGGTGGTGGTGGTGGTGGTGGTGGTGGTGGTGGTGGTGGTGGTGGTGGTGGTGGTGGTGGTGGTGGTGGTGGTGGTGGTGGTGGTGGTGGTGGTGGTGGTGGTGGTGGTGGTGGTGGTGGTGGTGGTGGTGGTGGTGGTGGTGGTGGTGGTGGTGGTGGTGGTGGTGGTGGTGGTGGTGGTGGTGGTGGTGGTGGTGGTGGTGGTGGTGGTGGTGGTGGTGGTGGTGGTGGTGGTGGTGGTGGTGGTGGTGGTGGTGGTGGTGGTGGTGGTGGTGGTGGTGGTGGTGGTGGTGGTGGTGGTGGTGGTGGTGGTGGTGGTGGTGGTGGTGGTGGTGGTGGTGGTGGTGGTGGTGGTGGTGGTGGTGGTGGTGGTGGTGGTGGTGGTGGTGGTGGTGGTGGTGGTGGTGGTGGTGGTGGTGGTGGTGGTGGTGGTGGTGGTGGTGGTGGTGGTGGTGGTGGTGGTGGTGGTGGTGGTGGTGGTGGTGGTGGTGGTGGTGGTGGTGGTGGTGGTGGTGGTGGTGGTGGTGGTGGTGGTGGTGGTGGTGGTGGTGGTGGTGGTGGTGGTGGTGGTGGTGGTGGTGGTGGTGCCTTAATTTCATTTTTGCCCGATGTTTATTTTTGCATTACAAAAATGCAGTTAGCCTAACATTTGGTAAATTTTAAATAAATTACAAGGGAGGCAACTGCTGAAATTTTACCTCCCCTGTCTTGCTTATATTTAAATTAATCAACAAAATTAAACATTAACACAATATTTAATATACAAAATATACAAAAAATCTCATATTCTGATAATATTTTTACTGATCCACTGTATTTCACTAAAAAAATGATGTTTCATTGAACTGATAATTATAGATTTAGGATTACAGACCAGTTGCTTCAGTACTATTGTTCAGAGTTTGCCCTGTTGGCCGCGTATGCATTCTTGAGTTATCATTCAAAAACCATTTTACTATTTCGGGTCACCGTGACCTTGACCTTTGACCAAGTGACCTCAAAATCAATAGGCCTCATCTGCGAGTCATGATCAATGTTCCTATGAAGTTTCATGATCCTAGGCCCAAGCGTTCTTGAGTTATCATCCGACAACCACCTGGTGGACGGACAGACAGACCGACCGACCGACCGACCGACCGACCGACCGACCGACATGTGCAAAGCAATATACCCCCTTTTCTTCGAAAGGGGGCATAATTAAGATGTCCCCGTCTTTTATGTTGTAGAAAATGTATTTCGGAATTCCAAGATTTAGGTGAGTAACTCGATCCTTCCTGATTTGTGTAGGTTCCATGTTAACATGTACACTTGGAGACTTTAACACATGAGCACTATGTGCTCATGTGAGCTAACAAACTTAGTAGTGAAAGACTATACAATGTTACACACAAACTATTTAACCCCTAACCATTGGGGTTTCAGAGAAGATTTTTGAAGTTATTTGCCCTGGGACGTAGCAAGTATTGACACCAGGACTGCACATTTTACACTGAGGTACAGAAGGACAGATGTACAGACGGAGAGTGTGACTGCTTTGTGTCCCCTTCTTCGAAAAGAAACATAAAATTAATGAAACACAGAATGATGCAAACAAGTAAACTTATTGATCATTACATGTCATAACATTGCAGTCAAAAGGGATGGTTGTGGAAATGGTATATTCAATACTAATAAGATTTTTCTCACACGTCACATAAGTTTGTTTTAAGGCAAGAGTGTAAACGAGTTTTCTCTTCGATTAAATAACTGTCAAAAAAATTTACAATGTTGCGTTAAAATGGATTATTTGAAAAAATAATATATCCTGTAAAAAACAATTATAATGTTACATTTTAATCACTTGAATGCAGTCTATGTTATTTCATGGAGACAATAATGTTCATAAACACTCCACAGCCCACTCGCGATATTATGGACATCGCCATATATAACGGATCACGATAAATTGGATTTGCAGTGTAGAATCACTTATTTCTTCTAACCATCATGTTGGGAAGAAACTTATTGTCCACATGCAATTTCATCTACTTGACATAGTGACTACAGTCTGACTAAAATGACCCAGTTTTTAACAGGGTAATCAAAAATTCTCACCTAGTTTCATCCAGATTTGGCAAACTAGAGCAAGTAAGATTCTAGTGATGATTCCCTTTCATTGACACTGCATATTGAATTGTGTGGCAGTGTGGATAATTATGATAAAAAACCAAAGTTTAAAAAGGCATGCCTTTAGCTTTTTGATATTTGATTATAAATATAGCACATGTACAACTTAATATCAAGGAACAATTAATGCAATTTTAAATGTTGAACGTTTAAGTGTTAAGAAACTTTTTGGAACAAGCTTGTGTCCACAAACAGACAGATTGACCGCCAGACAGAGCTTAGGTGATTCAAATTTATAAATATACTTTGTAGAGAGGGGTTTAAACAAAAATCCAAAGGGTTATCACAAGGTAAATGTTAAGAATGCACATCTAATTACAGACAAAATGCAATAACAAAAGTACACCATGATGGCTAAAAATTGATACAAACTCACGTGTTATTCACACATTCATCTGAAAGTTCAGTGCGATATAAACCATCTGGACATTTTGGAATGCACATGTAATCTGAAAGCAAAAAAAAAAAAATCATTTCATGTCAGCCAAAGATATACAATGGTCATGCAAGAGATCATGCGTTCACATTTTACAGATTGTCCGATTTTTAAAGATTTATTTATTCAAATATGTTGCTAACTAACAAAATGAGGCTTGTTCCAAGATGTGGCATATGTCACTAAGCATTAATGCTTGTCCAAGGAAGGCACTTGAAAAACAAAATACTTTCACGAGCGCTTTAGTGACTAAAATGTGTAATTTTTCTCACTTAATTGAGAAAAATAACCGAAAGCAACCATATTTTTGTTTTATTTAATGCTAAATACATGATTGTTTAAATATTAGTTACTTTTAAGATGTTTTATACCCATAATGTTCCAGCGTAATTTTTCAATTTCAAAAGGGGTGATATTTTGTCCAAGGCCAATGCACATGTGAAGTATCAAGCCAATCGGTCAATTCGTCGATGAGTTATTGATCAGAAATGATTTTCACACTTATTATGAGAGTGACCTTTGACCTAGTGATGCCAATTTCAAAAGGGGTCATCTACTGTCCAATGCCAATGCACATGGAAAGTATCAAGCCAAATGGTGAATCAGTTGACAAGTTATTGACCTGAAACAGTTTTCACTCTTAGTGTGACAGTGACCTTGACCTTTGACCTAGTGACCCAAATTTCAATAGGGTCATCTTTTGGCAAAGGCCAATGCACATGGGAAGTATCAAGCAAATTGGTCAAATCATTCACAAGTTATTGATCGGAAACAAACTGGTCTACCGACAGACAGACAGACCGACCGACCGAGAGCAAAACAATATACCTCCTCTTCTTCGAAGGGGGGAATAATAATTAAATGCAACGTTTTCCAATTGTTTTTTTTTTATATAATGAGTGTTTTCTTAAGTATTACCTGTACTTTTAACATTTACTGCCATTTATGTGAACTTCTTAATTAATAATTTCCTTTAATGAATGAAACATGATTTTATAATTAAAATCAATTTAAACTTTTAAAAACCCAGTTCCTAGTTAGGCTAGTGCAAAATCTTATAAAGAATTATCTCTCAAAAAGTTTTAAATATTTCATCACTTAGCTTTAAATAAAAATTTGGTAATGCACAAATATATTTTGGAGAAACAGTGACCTTGATCCTACCCCATCCATATGCAAACTCAAGCAAGTGTGTGACCTAAGTAATTAGGATTTTATATGCAAATATGAATTGAAATAAACATAAAATAAATACAAGTTCAAGTTGGAAACCCCAATTTGATGACAAAACATTCATATAATAATAATAATAATAATAATAATAACAATAATAATAATAATAATAATAATAATAACAATAATAATTAAAAAAAAAAATCACACTAACAAAGTGATATCAAAATCATAATAATCGTTATATAAATTGAGTAAGCAAGATAATTTATATAACTATACATACTTAATGAACGTTCCATTCCAGAAGGACATGTAAAATTTTCACATCTTGTGTTCACAGAAAAACAGTACTCGTCTTTGTATTCTGTCAAGTCATGAACTGGTGTGTAACCGGCTCTTGCGTCGCAGCGACAGAAGCCATCACTCGTTCTGTTCTTATCCCAGGGTACCCCATATCGTTCTAGGCCACAGTCCTTCTTATGCTTTTTTTGAGTGCACTGATTGTTTTTGAAATTGGGACAGCCAGAAGAGGATGATGAGATGGCACTTGTAGGATTGTAATAATTGTCTGGGCACTTTGAACATTCAATTATCGACCTGTTGACAATTATAGGTTCCTCACCTGAAATAAAATGAAAAGCAAAGTAAATATGTATCTCTTCTACTCAGCATAATTAAGCTTTTTCAGACCTTTTTTTATTACTTATAATAACATTTTTACGTTGTAATAATGTAATGTCTCAAATGTGATTTAATATTTTTAGAGAGCAAAACTGAAAATATATTAGTGACCTTGTTTTTGATACTATGTGACCCAGTTCCAAACTCAGCCCAGATATATTTTTTTTTTTTTTTTTTTTTCAATATAAGACATACAATGTATACATGTATATGATCATAAAAACAAAATATACCATGTAGCAGCAATAGTATTCATACATGTTATACAAGATATGCTAATATATACTTTTTTGACCTTGTGGTTTCCTTTTGATAAAAAAAAATAAAAAAATATATGTATTTTTTTTTCTTCGGTTGTTTGTGGGAGGTGTTTAAAAAAAAACAAAAAACAGAATATCATCATGCCATATGCGGAGATATTGTTGGGACAAATGTTCTAACCAAGTATTATGAAGATTAGTCAACAAATATGCCCTCTGAAGTGTTCAAGAGGTGATACTGTAACCATATCCGGTAGTGCTCTGCCCCATGTTCACAAGCTTTTTTTTAAATTGACATAGTAACCAAGAATTTGACCCCTTTGTGCCCTAGTCTCGAACTCAGCGGAGATATCATTGGAAAAAATTGTCAGGACAAGTTCCTTGAAAATTGGGCTATAAATAAGCCCTTAAGAGAGTTCAAAAGATTTTACTGTAGCCAAATTTTGAAAAGTGACCCACCATGGCGGCCATGTTTTACAACAGACAGGAATCAAATGCAACTCGACAGAGATATCATTGGGAAGAATGTTCTGAGTAAGTTTCATGAAGATTGGGCAATAAATGTGACATTCAGAGAGTTCACAAGGTTTTACAGTAGCCAAGTCTGGAAAAGTGCTTGCCCCATGGCAACGATGTTTCTCAAAGGACCCAAACCATTTTCCAACTCAGTCGAGATATAATTGGGACAAACATTCAGAGCATGTTACATGATAATTACCGGTAGGTAAAAAAAGTGATTTCTAGTGTTTGAAAGCTTTTTCTTTATGTTGATCTAGTGATCTAGTTCTTGACCTCACTTGACTGAGATTCATATTAAACTGAGATATTATTGGAAAAAAATGTTCTGATCATGTTTAACAAAGATTGGACAATGAATGTGGCCTCTATAGTGTTTATAAGGTAAATGTTTGGACCACAACCGACAAACAATGAAAGGTTATCACAAAGGCTCACCATGAGAACGTTGTACTCAGACAAGCTAATAAAAAAACATTGATGTCAGGAAACAAAGTCTCAAAAACTCTCACTTACGTTTATTTTCTCAAAAATTTGAAATTATGACATGATAGTCAATTGTTCATACGCTTTTTAAGTCTTAAATAAATATAATTTTCCTTTTTTAATTGTGCGACCAATTTTTTTCAACTGTAACAAATTTACCTGCCAGACAGAGTTTTGGCACTGCACACAAACGGATGGAAGCATTACTGCCTTTTAAAATGGCACAGTGGTATTTTTCTTGCCCACTACAAGTCATAGTGTCAGCTTCACATTGCCAGTCACATGTCCTTATGAGAGGACAATGTTGTGGAATTGAATGCTTCTGCAAGAAAGAGATTTACATTTCAACGCAAATAATTTACACTTAAAAAGAAGCTGTCAAAGTTAAGACATTGTATCATTTTCCATTGATTGCTGTCAAAATAGTACATTAAAAATTATTATTTTTGTAAGCAGAGCAACCACAATTATGGTCCGACTGAAAAATCCAAAAACAAGGTATGTGTTTGTGAAACACTATGTCCCCTTTTGAGCAATTTTGACCCATTTATTTGACCTTTGACCTTGAAGGATGACCTTGACCTTTCACTACTCAAAATGTGCAGCTCCATGAGATACACATGCATGCCAAATATCAAGTTGCTATCTTCAATATTGCAAAGGTTATGGCAAATGTTAAAGTTTGTGCAAAGAAACCAACAAACAAACAAACCAACAAACAGACAGGGCAAAAACAATATGTCCCCCAGTATAGACTGGGGGACATAAAAATGCGCTTATTCCCCCTATGGACCTCTAACAGCAAACATAGTTTCATCAACCCTGCTGAAGAACTTTTTGAGCAATAGATGTGGCCTTCAGAGTATTCACCAGCTTCTTCTTTAATTTGACCCAGTCGCATAGCTTTTGATCCCTTGTGACCAAGTTTTGAACTTGATCAAAATAAAATTAGGACAAGCGTAATTAAGCTTTGGAATAAACATATGACCTGTAGGGAGTTCAAACGTTTTGCTTAAATTTGACCCAGTGTCCTAGATTTTGACCCCATGGGACCTAGTATCAAGCTAAGTTGACAAATGTTCTGGGCAAGTTTCATGTGTTCAAGTTGATCCCAAAAGCACAAAATCAGCACTTTGTGCTCAGGTGCGCTCATATATTCCCTCATTTCATGCATATATTTACCCTATGACAATGACATGTTGATGAAATCATTCAGAAAAATACATACAATGCCAAGCAATTGCTTTCACTACAGTATGGCCATGGATGATTTATTTAATTTTAAAACACTGATAACTTTTCAATGTGTGTCTTCCCATTGTAACTTGTGTTCATAGATAACATCCATGCAAGTATCAAAGCTTTGTAGCAAGCGCTATCATGTTAGACACACTACACTACATTTTTATGGTGTACGAACCGGTTCAAAAGTCTGAATCATATCATACGGTTTTGCTCGAACCGTATCATACGGTTTATAAACTGTATGATACGCTTTAAACCATATGATGCGCTTTTAAGACTTTTGGACCGGTTCGTACGTTAAACCGTATGATCCGAAACCGTATGACACTAATCGTATCAGACGGTTTATGACGGGTATTATTCAATGCGCTGTTTAAAAATAGATTTATGCAGTGTAAACCGTTTGATACAGTTTACGCTAAACCGTATGATACGAATCTTAAACTATATGATACGAATCGTATCATACGGTTTCGCATCAAACAGTTAAGCGTACAATCGGTCCAAAAGTCAAAACCGTCTGATACGATCGTATCAGACGGTTTATGGTCGCAAAATCGTATGACACAGTTCTAGCTAAACCGTCTGATACGATCGTATCATACGGTTTAGACTTTTGGACTGGTTCGTACACCATACATTTTGGGTTTACCAGTACATTGGACCATCTGAATTAGTCTCAGTCCAAAAGTAGGTAAATGTTGGAATGCAGTTGGCAAGAAATGAAATCTTGTTGGGGTTCTTGTCCCAGTTAATTATATGAATCATATATTCAGGAAAGTTATTTATTAAAATATTTAATAAATACAATTATGCAAATTTCTGTGAGCACATGAATTATTCAGAAATAAAAAGCTATCATTTTAATAATTTACATGTGTAGATGAAATTCTCCACATAAATATTCAAATACTTCATCGTTAGTACAAATGTGATTTTCGTGAAAATATAAAATAAAATAAAGATTACATACCTGCAAGTTCATGCAGGTTCGAATGCAATTTCTATCTAAAACAAAGCTTTCAGCAACATTGAGCTGAAAAAACAAACATTTTTTTTTTTATAAATATCTTCCAATGAACGTACGTAATACCAACTGGCGGATTTATTGAATTAAATAAATGCAGGAGTAAACAACGATATTATTGTTGATAAATTCATAAGTTTAACAATATTTATGAAGTTAAATAAATTAATAAGATATTAATTTGTATAATTTAAAAGAAGTTATTTACGTTATTATACTTTTTATTGGCAGTTAGCCTGTGTTTACATTACACTGTGTGCAAACGACTGGGTGAGGTAACGACCTAACAAAACTGCCAACTGACCAACCATATAAAAATGATCACACTTTTAATTAAATAAATATAACTTTTTGAACGAGTGCCATGCATTCTAACATTAATGAATTAATAAACAAACTGTTAAGTCTGTCCATTTCCAAACTCATTCAATACTCACCAGGATTGACTTCAAAACCTATGTCAGACAAAGTTTTCACTAACTTTTTATTAAGATGTAAAAGAAATTTTGCATAATAAGTCACTATGAAGCAATAAATATAGTGTTGACCCCAGGGGAATGTAGAAGAAAATTATATGATGTCAAAACAAAATATAAAACTTCTCTGCCTTGTGGTTTCAGATTGAACAAGACCTGTCACCATAGGATGACAAATGCCCCCTTTTTCCACATTTTTCTAAATCTAAACACAAAGTGTTTTTCCACATTTTTCGAAACCTTAAGGCAAACTGTGACAGAATATCAGACGAACAGACGGACAGTGCAATCACTATATGCCCACCTTTGGGGGCATAAAAAAAAGTTTTGACCCCAAGAACATACTCTTTGTTACAAAGAGAACTGCGATATAACGAACTAAACATTACACCTCTGGGCCTTTTCTGTCCAGAGATGAAAATTGCTTTTGCTTTTGAAGTCTCTATTTACTATGTGACACCTGGCCATTGCCAGTTTGACCCCATGGGAATAATTTGAACTAGAGCTTTGTCACTAACGTGACGTATACCCCCACATGCTGCATTGACACAGAATATTTTGCATGCTGTCTCACAAAACAAGAGAAGCTTATTTATGGCAATTTTTAAGAATTATTATGCCATTATCATTTATGGCCATTTTGACCTTTGAAATCTTGAATTCTTTGGCATGATACGCCATCCAATGCCTGTGAACAAAATTAATGTGGAGAGTAATATTAAAATCTCACAATGAATGACATAGTTATGGCNTCGAGTCACCGTGACCTTGACCTTTGACCTACTGACCTGAAAATCAATAGGGGTCATCTGCAAGTCATGATCAATGTACCTATGAAGTTTCATGATCCTCAACGTAAGCTTTCTTGAGTTATCATTCCGAAACCATTTTACTGTGTCAAGTCACCGTGACCTTGACCTTTGACCTAGTGACCTGAAAATCAATAGGGGTTATCTGCGAATCATGATCAATGTACATATTAAGTTTCATGATGCTAGGCGAACGCGTTCTTGAGTTATCATCCGGAAACCATTTTACTGGTTCGAGTCACTGTGACCTTGACCTTTGAACTAGTGACCTGAAAATCAATAGGGGTCATCAGCGAGTCATGATCAATGTACTTATGAAGTTTCATGATCCTACACGTAAGCCTTCTTGAGTTATCATCTGGAAACCATTTTCCTGTGTTGAGTCACCATGACCTTGACCTTTGACCTTGTGACATATAAAATCAATTGGGGTCATCTGCGAGTCATGATCAATGTACCTATGAAGTTGCATGATCTTAGGCCTAATTATTCTTGAGTTATCATCTGGAAACCATTTTACTGTTTCAAGTCACTGTGACCTTGACCTTTGACCTAGTGACCTGAGAATTAATAGGGGTCATCTGCCAGTCATGATCAAAGTACCAATGAAGTTTCATGATCCTAGGCGTAAGAGTTCTTCAGTTATCATCCGGAAACCATTTTTCTATTTCGAGTCACTGTGCCCTTGACCTTTGACCTAGTGACCTGATCAATAGGGGTCATCTGCGAGTCATGATGAATGTACCTATGAAGTTTCATGATCCTAGGCGTAAGCGTTCTTGAGTTATCATCCAGAAACCATTTTACTATTTCTAGTCACTGTGACCTTGACCTTTGACCTAGTGACCTGATCAATAGGGGTCATCTGCCAGTCATGATAAATGTACCTATGAAGTTTCATGATCCTAGGCCTAAGCATTCTTGAGTTATCATCCGGAAACCATCTGGTGGACGGACGGACGGACGGACCGCCAACCGACCTACCAACATGTGCAAAACAATATACCCCCTCTTCTTCGAAGGGGGGCATAAATATCATCATGCAACATTTTGCTGTGAGCACATGAATTATTCAGAAATAAAAAGCTATGATTTTAATTATTTACATGTGTAGATGAAAATCTTCACATAAATATTCAAATACTCCATCATTGAAATCTCCGCATAAATATTCAAATACTTCATCATTAGTACAAATGTGATTTTTTTGAAAATATATAATAAAATAAAAATTACATACCTGCAAGTTCATGCAGGTTTTAAAGCAATTTCTACCTAAAACAAAGCTTTCAGCAACATTGAGCTGAAAAAAACAACACATTTTTTAAATAATTAATATCTTCTTATGAACACATGTAATACAAACTGGTGGATTTATTGAATTAACTAGAAACAGGAGTATACAACGATAATATCATTGATAAATTCATAAGTTAAACAATATGTATGAATTTAAATAAACGTATAAGATATTAATTTGTATAATTTAAACGCAATAATTTATGTTATTATACTAATGTCTTTTTATCGGAAGTGAACCTCTGTTTACATTACACTGTGTGCAAATGACTGGGTGGGTTAACAACCTTACAATAATGCCAACTGACCAACCTAAAAATGCTCACTTTTAATTCAATAAATATAACTTTGAACAAGTGTCATGCATTCTAACATAAACAAATCAATAAACAAACTATTGGTCTATCCATTTCCAAACTCATTCAATACTCACCAGGATTTACTGTGAAACCTATAACAGACTGTAAGACAAAGTTTTCACTAACTTTTTATTAAGATTTAAAAGAAGTTTTTCATATAAGTCACTTTGAGGAAATAAATATAGTGTATAAAATATATATGTTCTGAAGATCGCCGTGGCGTAGTGGATATGGTGTCCGCCTAGCGTTAGGGAGGTGACGGGTTCGAGTCATGTAAAAGCATTCTTTAAATCTCCCCAAAGACACCAAGTAATGGTTCTACCCAGGTTCCAAGACTCCTTGCATAGTCCAGCACATAATCTTGTATCTATCTATCTAGAGTAGTGCTGTATCGGAAGAAGAACAAGAGATGTGTTTGTCAGAACAGAAACACAATGCCCCCTACTATGTGATCCCAGGGGCATGAACATGAACAAACTTGAAGGAGGACCACCAAATGATGTTATGGGCCTAACAATTTTATACAAAATTTTAAGTTATTTACTTTATAAGTCAATAAAAAATGTGAACAGCATTTCAAATAAAATGATTTTGGGTCAAAGCAATCCCTTGGTATTGTGCAGACACAACTTTCATGTTACATAATACCATGACCTTGACCTTTAATCTGGTGATTAGATAATTAATAGGCATCTTTCTTTCCTCCAAATAAACCAGCATAACAATTCAGAAGATAATTGGTCAAATTATTCTCAAGATATCACACAGAAACCACTTTCCTATTACAAGCCCCTTTGACATTGATCTTTGACATGGTGACCTGACACATCAATAGATGTCTTTCTTTCCATCCAAATAACCACTTAACCAATTTTCATGATTGGAGGTTAAAGCGTTCTCTAGATGTCATGCGGAAACAAATGGTCTATGGACTGACCGACCAATCAACCAACTGACCATCAAACTGACTGATGAATGGTCAGATACAAAGCAATTTACACCCCTTATTTTGATGAGGGGCATAAATATGAAGTTAAAATATACAAATCTGTTATGTTTTATGATGCACATGATATACCGTCCAAAGGTGGTGAAATCATATTCTCCATTGTTTTCAAATTAAATCTAGCTAGATGCTTATCAATAACATGTCAAGCCCATTTTTAATGTACATGTTTGACCTTTGGCCTTCAGTGTGACCTTGACCATTAGCCAAGCAGTGACACACCTGCACATGGTAAACATTGTTGGTAAATTATTTTTCAAATTGCATGATGAATGATGAAGTAACATACCATAGAAGCTGTTTTATGGCATTATTCTATGTTTAACCTTATGTGTGACCTTCACCTTTGATGAACAGAGACAGATAATACAAATGACACACATGTGGAAAAATTGTGGAAATAATGTTATCATTGTATAATGAATGGATACTGTCCAGACGAGCTGTTTTATGTTAAAATTCAACCTTTACTCTTTAAGTTTGAAATTGACCTTTGAGGTAAGGAGACAGGTGTTAGACACCACATATGGTCTCAGGATGGTGAACATTTGTGTCAAATTTGTACACAATCATGCACATACACTCTACCATTGTTTCTGCTATATAAATCTGTCCGCAAGTTGGCTCGACTAATATACTATCCACAACTAATCTGCAAAGTGATAACATAATTATCCACTTAATGAAGTACAAAATTATATTCATCTTCCTGCTCTGGGACAACACTAACAATATGGATGATTGATTTCACATATGACCCTTTCACACAACACACAACATTTTCACTTACCACTAAACATGAGATCCATATAAACAGCAGCCATTGAAGTTGAGGTTTGTGAAGGGTCCCCTTTAAATGAGCCTAAAATAACAATAAAACAGAAAACCATTGAAACTGCTTACTAATGAAGCACTGCAAAATATTGATTAATTGATGAAAAACAAGACTATTGCCAAGCAATGATGTCCCCTACCGGCTCCACCATTGTCAGATTTTTTTAAATTTTTTTTTATTAATATATGTTTCCATAGCAACCAGAATTTTTGATGTAGGAACAAAATGAAATGACGTGCATAATGTCCATATTGCCATTGGTCCATGTTTCAAGTTTCATGAAAAAGTATGAAGAACTTTTTAAGTTATCGCAGGATCCAGAAAAGTGTGACAGACTGACTGACCGACAGACAGACGGAGCGTAAACCATAAGTCCCCTCCTGTGAAACCGGTAGGGGACAAAAAACTAATAAATATGAATGAAAATATTATTATAAAGCCTATTTTTTTTCCATTTAGGATTATCGCAATTTGTCACTAAATATGTCCAAAAACAAAGTCTGTTTTATTGCAAAGATTGGACAGTATAAAAGCCTTGATTCTATATTTTCCACCTGGACTTTTAAATGTGACATTGCCTAGTGACTTGTTTCTTGAAACTGACAATCAGCATGCCTGTAATTTATTATAAACAATTTAAAAATCCACCCACACTGGATAAAGTTACTTTCTAGAAAAGCACACAATATTGTTCACTTCTGGGCAAAGTATATCTACTGACAGAATGTAAGGGGCTGATTTCTTAAACTGTAAAATTATTATTACTAGTGGGATAATAATTTTCCTTGATTTTTGGGGTTTACTTTTATAATCCACCAATCAAAGCTTTCAAGAAATAATTATTCCCAAGTTTAAATTTGTGAAGACAGAATTTCTGCAGGCATGAAAGACATTAATATTATACATAATCCATACAAACATCCTGCATTTGTTCGACATTAATCCAGATATTACACAAGGGGAGTACATAACACTGTTTACTTTGCTGAAGAAAAGTATCATCATCAAAATCATTTATATTCAACCCCATGTTTTTACAAAAATGACTTATTCAAGGATTTCTGATTTTGGCAATTTTTTTTTAATAAAAATTCATTATTCATTTTCCAATGTGTTTGTAATACACGATATCACGGTTAGTAGAGGGAGTCACTTGCAAGAGGTGGGCCCCATTTATTACATGCCCATTAAAAACAGAAAAAACCCAGTTTTTTCTACCAAAAATTGATATAAATTACAGTCTCGACTTATGAGTTGGTTCATGAAAAAAAAAAGTGTTGTATAAGAGTTTCATTTATCAAACTTTACCATTAAACATTAAAATATACCTTTATCAAGGCAGGGCCCTCAATCTGATTTTTTTACTGCCAAAATTCGGCAGCTCCACATACTTAAAAAGTATATATTTTCCCCCTATTTTTCATAAAAATTCAACCTTGTATTAGGAAAGCATACTGAGAATTGAACAAGAGGCCCATGAGGGCCTGAATCGCTGTACTTGCTGGAATGTTTAACAACATTGGGAAACAGTCAATTAACAATTATTGTTTATGTCATTTTCATCAATTCAAAATATCAGTTTGCAACTAATTAAACAACCAACTTAAATGCCTCCGACCAATACAAATTCAAGGGGAGATAATTCTGGACTTTTTACTCTGATGTAACCCATTTTCAATAGTGTTCAATTCCTCATTAATATAAAGAAGAAAAAGTCTAACGCATGCACGGACACACGCAAGGACGGAAGGACGAACCCATTTTCAATAGGGTTCGAGTCCTCATTAATATAAAGNTTTTTTTGGAAATTGGGAATCTTTTACCAAATTTTGGGAAAAAAAGCATACTTTTTGTCATTGGGAACATAGCCGTTATTCGGCTATAAAATAGGGCCCAAAAAAACCTGAAAACTGTGGAGTAAATCGTGTAAACAAGATAAAGTCTAACGCACGCACGGACGGACAGACGACGGAAACCACGCCATGACATAAGCTCTTCCGGCCTTCGGCCAGAAGAGCTAAAAATCATCAAATCTAGAATTCTGAATTTTGTTTACATTATAAGGATTAGTTTTCATAGCTATTTTATGTGTACACCGTTTAGAATGGCAACTCAATGGCAGGACTGACACAGCAAAATATCAATGGATGTTCATAAATTCCCCGCCAGCAATTAATGATCGACTACTCTCCGTTAGCACATCTCTCGCTTTTAAATAATTTACGTTGATTTTTCCTACGAAAGCTCTTCTATGGTGCACTTTTTGGAAAATTTTCGGATGACACTCGTTTTCTGGCTTTTTTTGTTTGCTCTTATTATTATGAATAATATAACCCGTCGATAAAATTAGGACCAGTAAGAGCCGGTCGAGTATGGATTCCCGCCAAGTTGACCCTGATTCTTTTTCAAATAGGTTTTTAAAACCCAGATGGAACCCTGCCTGGTTGTCCATTAAACCAATGATCCCGTGTTTTGCATAATTTCATAAGCATTAAATCGATGCTTTCCCGAAGGTATCAAAGGTCTACCATGGTCATTGTTTCGCCTAATGGATTCCACTATACCCCACTTTATACTTTGTAACGGGGGTATTAAATTCACATGGCTACAATCATACCCGTCTATTAATATTGTGCGGTGATGAATACAAAATTGGGCATTACCTACATGTAACACCCTATCTGTGTATACATGTACAAAGTTTTATCATCATATCCTATGTCCCAAAGTGACTTTAATCTTGTTTTATATTTTACTGACCGCAGATTTTGAGCTTTGGGGAAAAAGATGCTGTTGAAGGTCTGGTTGCTCAACTTTCCTAATGCATGCCAGGGTTTCCTGCCTTTTGTTCTGAAACAAATTTTGTGGATTGTAGGCAGTAATTAAACAAAGTTATTAAATTCAATTCAGTTTATTTCTATAATTAACATAGAATCATTAGCATTTAAATAATAGTAATTCTAACAAAACACAGTAATCACTAGATTCATTATCACAACAATTGCAACAAATGATGAATTCAAGTGTACGCAGAAACATGATGATAATTTTATTATTGTGTATGTAATCTGATAGGTCTTAACCCTTTGCATGCTGGGGAATTTGTCGTCTGCTAAAATGTTGTCTGCTAAATTTCTAAAATTAGCATTTTCTTCGATTTTTTTTCAAAGAATACTATCAGACAAGCAAACAGTTTGGATCCTGATGAGACGCCACATTCTGTGGCGTCTCATCTGGATCCAAACTGTTTGCAAAGGCCTTCAAAATCCGGTTCCAGCGCTCAAAGGGTTAAGAGGATAAAATGGACACCCTCCCGTGAAATTAGTAACGTGATTTTTATAATTGTGACATGACAATGAACCCTGTTCCATTAAGTAAGCAGGGCAAAGATCTGAAATACATCATGCAGATAAGTCACACATTACAAAAGAACTTGCATTAAAAGAAGGAAACAAGACAGAAAAAAGGCCCTGAGGCGCTCACCTGAGACACCAAGGAACTTAACTGTTCTGAGCAAGTGGTATTCAAAAGGTTTCACAATAGACTTGTAAGGACAATTAACTGCATCCATACTTGGCAACCATGTGTTTTAACAAACAACAATCATGTTTTAAAATCAATCCAGATATCATAACAACTGAATTGTTAAGTATTATAAGCAAGTTCACGATGTGTGGGTAAAAAATGTGAGTCTCAATGGTTTTACAATAGCCATATACGGAAGCTTTCCTATCAAAAGGCGGTCATGTTTTTCAATTGACAGGAACCATTTCTCACACATATGGTGTACGGACCGGTCCAAAAGTCTAAACCGTATGATACGATCGTATCAGACGGTTTAGCTAGAACCGTATCATACGGTTTTTCGACCATAAACCGTCTGATAAGATCGTATCAGACGGTTTTGACTTTTGGACCGAGTGTATGCTTAACTGTTTGATGCGAAACCGTATGATACGATTTGTATCATACGGTTTAGCGTAAACCGTATCATACGGTTTACACTGAATAAATCTATTTTTAAACGACTCAATAAATTGGACATTGAATAATACCCGTCATAAACCGTCTGATACCATTCGTGTCATACGGTTTTGGATCATACGGTTTAACGTACAAACCGGTCCAAAAGTTTTAAAAGCATATCATACGGTTTAAAGCGTATCATACTGTTTATAAACCGTATGATACCGTTCTAGCTAAACCACAGATATGATTCAGACTTTTGAACCGGTTCATACACCATACACACAGTGGGGAAATCATTAGAACAAATTGTTCTGAGCAAGTTTTCATTAAGTATTTGCAAACAAATGTGGCTTATAGATTGAACTCATCCAAGAATTGTCCCAAAATTGTCACCTCTAATGTATTTACAAGATTTTTTATTTGACCAAGTGACCTAGTTTCTGACCCCAAGTGATTCAGTTTCAAATTTGGGCGGGATACCATTGGGACAATTGTTTTGAATAAGTTTTTTTTAAGATTGGGAAATAAATTTGGCCTCTAGAATGTTCACAAGCCTTTTCATTCATTTACCTTGTGACCTAGTTTTTTACCCGCTTGAGCCAGTTTCAAACTTATCAGTATCAAGATATTGTTGGGACAAATGTTCAGTCCAAGTTTAAACAAGAGTGCCAAATTGTCACAAGTTACGCCCGTTGACCCCGTGACCTAGTTTTTGACCCGGCATGACCCATATTCGAACTTGACCTATATATTGTCTAGATACAACTTCTGACAAAGGTTAGTGAAGATCGGATGAAAACTATTTGAATTATAGAGCGGACACTGCTGTGGACGCCGCCGCCCGCCCGCCAAGGGTGAAACTATAATACGTCTCGTTTCGAAAAAACGGGCATATAAAAAGATTAGGCATTAAGTGGGGCCACTAGAGCCTCCCAAAGCTTTTTCCTTAATATGACTTATGGACCTTATTTGCTACCCCACAAGACCCAGTTTGAAACTCAGCACAGACACCATTGGGACAAACAATTTTATATTGACTAAGTTTCAAGAAGATTGAGTATTACATTTGGCATTTGAGTGACCCAACGTTAATAGTTTAAAATCTGCCAGAAATCATTGGGACAAATGTTCTTACCATTAGTTTCAAGAAGAGTGGGTAATAAATGCAACCTCTAGAATGTCCAAATGGCAAATATTGAAAGTTGAAAACGGACGCCGAACAATGAAGGAAGAAAAAAGGCAATCACAAAAGCTCATAAACTTTGTCAAAAATCAATGGACCAGAACAAAACTCGAACTTGATCTGTAAGTCATGTATTTAGACTAACACACCAAAAATCAGGTCAATATTTGCAAGGGTTTAGGAAAAAAGTCTGGAAACTGTGATTCTTGAGCAAATTTCAAAGTCCAAGGCATGTTACTTTGCCAAAAATCAATAGACTGGAACAAAACTTGAATATGATTTGTAAATCATTCAGGTATACTCACACACAGGCTTTCCAGCAGGCCTTAACAAAAAACAAGGAGAAAACTAGGAATGCTCCGAACAAAAAACCATGAGAAAACTAGGAAAAAACTAGAAAGGTTTATGAAAAACTAGGAGTTATATCAAAACAAATCATACCTTTTTGTAAGTATAACCATTTCATTATACACACACAAATGCAANGTGAGCGACTCCAGGACCATCATGGTCCTCTTGTTTATTTAGATGTGATTTATCAGCTTCTTGTTAAGATTCATTTATGATTAAGTCACACGGAAAACTGAATGTGTGTGTTTATTTCAGAGTTTATAAGATCCTTCCTCCCCAGCATTATGTGAGGACAGCGTCGTAGCCACGCTGAGGCACGCCGAGGCAGTTGCCTCGGCTTAAATTTGCAGAGCAATGTTGAGATAACAAGGAAAAAAAATTATGTTAAAGAATAAAATCTATATAAAAATTGAGGCAATTTAATGAATGTTAGGCACTATGATATTCACAAACAAATATTATCATTGAGTACAATTGGTTCATGTTGAGGCAGATAATTATTTCCATTTAATAACTTCAATTGATGCCAAACTGGCTCAGCAAAATGATTTGGAAAATCCGTATATTAAACAAAGCATCGCACTGTACACTTCGATGCTATAATCATGGTGGACCTCGGAACGTATCGAGCTAGAATCGGGTGTTTTACGGCCAGGTCTGGGTCTATTTTGGACCTAGACACACTTCGGGTGGTTGGTGTTTTTGGCTTTTAGTAGTTTATTGGTATTCTCCTCTTTATGGCCGGCGTCGAGTTAAATCCTGGACCGTTTCAGGTGGTAAGAATCTTTGTTTACATTAGAATTTTCAAATGATGATATCCCGCGTATTAAACTTTTTTGATATAAAGAAGTTCAAGTCTTTTCTAATTTATAATCAATGTAGTTGATGATAGAACTGACAGAAAAAGATGATGCAGTGCTAAAACAAAATTTTACACAAGAAAATTTAAAAAAATGACCAGAAACTTTACTGATTTTAGTTAAATATTTGTACTCCTCATGATAATCAATATGTCCCTGTGTTGCAATCGGTAACGCGTCAGAATCTGGATCCATTGACCACTATTATATTGTCACTGCGTTGGTTAGAACCCCAGTAGGTCCGATTTTTTTCTCCAAAAAACTTCCATCAATGATCCTTTTAATATGTGCTTATGATTGAAAACACTTTTGATAAAATGTATTTAAACATATTGTTTTGAAAAAAAGAGCCCTGTGGTGCTTTCAAGCTCTAAATGGAAACAAAATCGTCAATGAATTTTTTCACGGTGAACTTGTCTGATCTACAACAGCAAGTTTGCGAAAGCTGATTTGATGTAAACTCAAAAATAAAATTACTTTTCTGTAATTCAGGTTGTTACATCATTGTCACTGCAAACACGTTTATGGTAACAGAATCTTAAATTGACAATAAACTTGTAGCAGTTTTTTTGTCAACTTTATTGATACTAAACGGTCATATGAGGGGGAGGCCGGGGGTCCAATGCCAGACACTTTTCGACATAGAAAATGTGCAATCTACAAACAGTTACCACATTTACATTAATAGGTAGTTCAATTTCTATTTTTGTGAAGTATAGGGTATGAAAAGGGATACTACAGTGCGTTTTGCAACTATGTTAACTGCATGTTCATCATGAAATAATTGTATCTGTACTGAAAAGGCTTGATGGATAGAACAGTTTCGCACTCAACTCTTGAAATCAAGACAGTTTGTGTGTACCCCTTTATATTTAGAAGATTGTCAGCGCCCGAGCATTTGTAATTAAAGGCTGTGTTCTCATATTTATATTTAAGATCATATAAGTATGGTTGTTCCCTATCCTGATATTCGTTTTGACCAACATATTGTAAATTGTTTTTGAAATTGACCGTTAAACATGTAAAAGTATAAAGCTTTAATCAAGCTGTCGTTCCAGCAGTGAAATCGTGACCTCACTTTAATGCATTGCATTCCAACCCTTAAGGTATTAAGGTCAGTTTGCGGTCAGTAAAAGAAGCGTTATATAAACGCTGGCGCATTCACTTGAATTTTATTTTGACCAGTTAAAGGGGTTGTCCAACAGATTTTGGCATGTATTGAAGCTTGTCATTAAATGCTTTAAATGCTTTATATTGATAAATTTAAACATTTGAACTAAAAATCTCCAGTAAAAAAACAAGAATACAACTTAAAAAAAAGAAAAAAAGTAACCCTTAACAGGGCTCGAACCACTGACCCCTGGATTCCTGGAGTCCTGGAGTAAAAAGCTACCCATTTAGACCACTCAACCATCGACGCTTATGTTTGTAAAGGATGTATTTATTAGCTATATAAGCAATCCTTGTAGTTTCCCAAAATATCATTTCGCGTCGAACGATGCTTTATCTGTTGGACAGTCCCTTTAAATGAAGATATTCTGTGATATTATTATGGTATGTAAATAATAGATTCTTAATTTGTTTTCAACAATACCATGATAAGTACTAGTTTTTATAAATTGAAGAATTATTCCACCATATTGACCAATTTATTTAGAATGAGCGGGATGATTCACGATACTTTTAATTATCGAATCATTAAATAACAATGTCCGACAAACCACTTAAACAGGTCTGCTCAAAGAAAGCGCAAATATGTACAGATGATTCGTGTGTGGCCGGTTGACTTCTATGTTTTCATTTCATTTCCATTCTTCTGTTGTATTTGTGTTCTGTATCTTTAGATATATGATCAATAATATCTAATAATGCGAAATTAATAAGCCATGAAATCTGGTGCAAAACTCTGTTAGTGATTTGTGAGTGATTCAGCTAAGACCTGCGCAGAAAAAGGCATTCGCTATCTTTGATCTCATTGATATAACTGATTATCTTTCACCAACACCAACCAAAATCAAAGCCGTATATCTTTTTAAAAAGATATTTCTTGTTAATTATAGCTGCAATTTTCAAGCTATTCTATTATGTAACTGAGATGTCCATTTTGTGCGGTCTCATGCTGCATGTGTGTGTGTGTGTATAATTCATTGCTTTAAAGTGACTGTTCATAGCTATATATATATGGGCAGAATCGTAAGAAAACGTGTTTTTATTGAGGATATCACTGAATATCCCGTTGAAATCCGTTGAAAACAAACAATATAGCGATTTTTATTTTGGGGTCAAGTACGGTAAAGTTCAAAAAAGACCTAATTAATATTCATGATACAACACGTTATTTCAAACCTTAACAAACAAAATTGCGGATACGGGCGAATTTAGCAGAGAGAAGGTAACAACAAATGCAAATACATCTGTTACAGACGGAAACTGAGTTGCAAAATCTATGTATTTATCTTCCATAATATGCTAAAAATGTTTATTCTAACACTACACGCGACTTGTTTTCTATAGACAAAGAAGAAAATCAAGCGTGGGTTATTCTGCAATAATTATGGGCGGAGCTTAATGTTTCGAAAATAGTTCCGAACAAACGAAGAAAATATTGCAGTAAAATGCACATGCTAAAAGAAATGTAATAAATGTAGCATGTATATAAATGTCATGAAACAACAAACTTCGCACTCGTGATTAAATTCCTACGCATCAATACTCCTTACTGTGGGTTATTCGACAACAAACCATGATAGAAAAATATTATTTCTTAAGCGAAAGCTAAATATAGATATAATTTGCATAACTGGCGACGCTGCAATTATTTTCGCCTATTGCATGTATTTATGATCATTTATATATTATTTTATCGATTCAAAACCGATTTTGACCAGGTTTTCGATTTCAACCTCGATAAAAAATATATTTCAATGAATTTAAGTAAAGTTTATTTCTCGCTATACGATTCATATGCAAAACAACGACGGACTGTCACTTTAAGTGCCTCAGAGCCTTCACAACGTCATTCTGAGGGGAATTTCAGATGAGTAATTTAGAAGTCAAAAGATAAAGGAGCCATGAAATATTATATTATACCGAATTGCGGAAATAACCTTACATTTGTTATACTTATATTATTATAAAACAAAATATGGGATTACTGTTTTACTGTGTTTTGAATTATATGCTATGTATTGCACCTGTCTATGTTTTTATTGTTTTGCATTTTCTGGAGCGGGAAAGGAGAAGGTAGTCCTATCAAAGTATATTTCTTCTTGTTGCAGTTGCCAGTGTGCCCCCCCCCCCACAAGAGCAACAACGTCGAACCAAAGATCTATCAATACACATGTATATTGATAGATCTTTGGCCGAACCCAGCTCACCAGCACATCCAACCCTGCACCTGAGTCTCCGTCAGAAGAAATAATGAAACAAGCCTAAACATATTGTGGATTTTGAACCCAGGACTACAGTGAGGTCGTCAGTTCCGAAAATTCTCCAGTTCCGAAACAAATCGAAATTAATTCAACATTTAAACAAAACCTTACCACTTTTAATTAAAGAAATTGTGCAGTCATGAACACCTAACATTTGATTTTTTTTTCCCACAAAAACCGGAATGAAAAAGACAACTCCAAACAGTCACCATCATTGAAGCGCTCGCAGGCATTTTTTCAAATGGCGCAAAATTCTGCAAGCGGGTGTGTAGATCAATGAGAAAGAAGCGATTATTTTCCTAATCCATTGTCAAATGTAAGTGATCGTGGTATTGATTTAAAGGATATTTATCAGAGAATCAGAACACAACTAGATGTGTATATTTTCAGTTGAACACTTGATTAAAACACTCGAAACAGACACCCTGGTACAGATGTCAGTTTCGAAACACCCGTTTCCCGTAATGGGGGTTGTCTCCTGAATCGTAACGTTACGCTTAAATATGGTCAACTGAAACATTCATTACAGATCAGCCTGTGTGGACTGCAGCGGCACAGGCTAATCCGAGATAACAATATATGCAGATGCACTGTACACGGTGTTCTCTTGAAAGGGTCCATTTTTTTTTTCTTTACTGTAATTTGTGTTTTCTTTATTGTAATTGTTAAATTACAAGTTCTGTGATTACATACCAATCAGGTTATGTTGTTTATATTTTAAGAAATTAATAACAGAATGATAAATTAACGATTTTGATGGTAAGAGTTTGTTTTGCGATCACCCCTGTAATAAAAATGCACCTGCTGCAACGTGATTCGCTATTGGAGAATATTAACCGGAAATGGATGGAGAAACTGTACGATCGAGGAAAAACATAGACACACATTTATATTAAGAAAGTAAGTGAAAATCAAGGTAAGCGCAGGATCGGCGTTGAATTTATCTGACAAATACCCTATATTCGAAATCATTGTCGGTCGCTGTTTTAAAGTATACATTTATAATTTCGTTAGTGATTCGGAACTGACGACCTCACTGTATCACTGTGAAGTTTTATTTTGATAAGTTCATTTCAGAGTAAGATCTTGAAAGAAAACTTCTAAAATGGACAAACTTACATACTTAACCAGTAGTAAACAAGAGGGCCTGAAAGGCCCAAAGTGGCTCACCTGAGATAACAAGATATTATTGGGACAAATCCAAGTTAGTGCCANACACACGCACACACACACACACGCACGCACGGACGGACGGACGGACGATGGAAACCATACCATCACATAAGCTCTTCCGGCCTTCGGCCAGTAGAGCTAAAAACCAAAAAAAATATTTTGCCCATTAAAGAATATTAAGATTGTCACTGGAAAAAAACTAAGAGAACTAGGAGCTTTTTGAAAAGACTAGGAAAAAGTAGGAGACTTTAAAGAAAACTAGGAAAAAGTAGGAAAACTATGAAAAACTAGGAACGCTGGAAAGCCTGCACACGCCAAAACTCAGGTAAACATCTAAAAGCATTTAGGAAGAAAGTCAAGAAAACTCTCATTCTAGAGAAAATGTCTAAGTCCAAGGCCCATGACTTCGCCAAAAATCAATGGACCAATACAAAACTCGAACTAGATCTGTAAGTCATGCAGTTAGACTCACACACCATAAATTATGTAAATATCTTAAGGCATTTAGGAACAATTCTACAGAAACTGAATGCCTTACGCACGGACAGACGAACGGACAGACTACCTATAAAAAGCAGCAACTATACGGTCCCCACTTTAAGAGGTTTGGGAGGCATAAAAATAAGGGTAATCTAAAATTTATAATTATGCACTATTTCTTTAGTTTAATTTTGTTAAGCTTGATTGAATATAAAGCCCAAGGCTTATTAAAATACTCTTAAGTGATTTAATGGGAAGAAACAGTACTTGATGTCTTTGGACCTTTCTAGAGAACCTCGATCCCCAATCTGGTGACTTGACCTGGGACCTACAAGTTGCTAGGCAGAAACAACATCAACTACACCACAGAGGTTAAAATCTGTGCTTGGTTATATAATGTGAAAGTCAGCTGAAGAGGTTATGTTATCTATATCAGACCATAAATAGATCTTTTACCTTTAATCTTTAACCTTTTGTATTTTAAAAATCTGTGCTTGGTTATTATTTCCAAACCTTGTAGAAGCCGATTATCTCAAATCATTAGGAAACAGGTTGACAGCTGGTCCCGCGGGTCAACAAACAAACTGATAAAATAAGTGAAATAAGTAATAAATTATAGCTGTAGTACTTACTACTAGTAAGCATAACAACTAACCATGTAAAGATTACAATATTGAATGTGCAATATCACAACAGCTAATACATTCACAAACCTAATATACCAAAGCTAAATCGCCTGATTGGTATGATGCTGTTATCCCAGATACTGAAACACAATAATTTGCTTAATTTTTCTCAAAATAATATATTTCACTTCTGTGATGATGATATAATGAGGCTAAATAAACAGTTAAAGATCAACGACATTTACCTGATAATTGTGAACACTTAAACGCTTGAATTGTCTTCTATATTCATATTTGGCTTAATGAGATATTATTTTAGCTATTTAACCTGATTCCAGAACAAAAAGTAATTTATTAATCTTAGACCATACTAAAATATATTCATGCATAAAGATTAATTTCAAGTTATCGTTGGCAAGCTTTAAGAAAGTGTGTTGCTTATTTTGGAAACAAGCTAAATCGAACAATGAAAGTTTACCAAAATACATTAACTGGTTAAGCAATTAAATAAAACTTTGTTTAACAAAATTCATTGTATTGCTTCCTTAATCTACATTGTGTTATGTTTCAAGTTCTTTTTCACCTACATTTAACTAGAGCTTTGTCACAGACCCGACTCATACCCCCACATGAAGAGTGGATGAAAAAGACTTGAAATAGGAAACACCATGCTGAATGTGTAAAACGCACTAAGTGACCCCGTGACCTAGTTTTTGGCCCGGCATGGCCCATGTTCCAACATGGCCTAGAGATCATCTAGATAAAACTTCTGACCAAGTTTGGTGAAGAGCGGATGAAAAGTACATGAAAAATAGAGCAGACACCATACTGAATGTTTAAAACGCATTAAGTGACCCCGTGACCTAGCTTTTGGCTTAGAGATCATCTATATTAAACTTCTGACCAAGTTTGGTGAAGATCGGAAGAAAACTACTTCAATTAGAGAGCGGACACCATGCTAAATGTTTAAAACGCACTAAGTGACCACGTGACCTATTTTTTTACCCGGCAAGGCTCATGTTGGCAATTGGCCTTATGAGCATTTATATAAAACTTCTGTCCAAGTTTGGTGAAGATCAGATGAAAACTATTTGAACTAGAGCTATACCCCCACATGCTGCATTGACACAGAATATTTTGCATGCTGTCTCACAAAACAAGAGAAGCTTATTTATGGCAATTTTTAAGAATTATTATGCCATGATCATTTATGGCCATTTTGACCTTTGAACTCTTAAATTCTTTGGCATGATACGCCATCCAATGCCTGTGAACAAAATTAATGTGGAGAGTAATATTAAAATCTCACAATGAATGACATAGTTATGGCCCAGACAAGCTTATTTATGGCCATTTTTGACCTTTGAACTCAAAGTGTGACCTTGACCTTGGAGATATCGACGTAATTTTATCACGCAACACACCGTCCAATGATGGTGAGCACATGTGCCAAATGATTTCAAAGTCTCACAATGAACAACATAGTTATGGCCCGGACAAGCTCGACTATGGCCATTTTTTACCTTTGACCTCAACGTGTGACCTTGACCTTTGAGATATTGACGTAATTCTTTCGCGTGACACATCGTCCAATGATGGTTAACATGATGGTGAACTAATGTGCCAAATGATTTTAAAATCCCTTGATAGATGACATAGTTATGGCCTGGACAAGCTTTCGGGACAGACCGACCGACAAAGTGACTCCTATATAGCCCCCATTACTTGTAATGGGGGTATAATTACTAGTAATGGGGGTATAATTATAGAGCGGACACCAGGCTGAATGTTAAAAAACGCACTAAGTGACCCCATGACCTAGTTTTTGGCCCGGCATGGCCCATGTTCAAACTTGGCTTAGAGATCATCTAGATAAAACTTCTGACCAAGTCTGGTGAAGATTGGATGAAAACTACTTGAATTAGAGAGCGGACAACATGCTGAATGTTTAAAATGCACTAAGTGACACCGTGACCTAGTTTTTGACCCGGCATGTATCATATTTAAACTTGACCTAGACGTCATCAAGATACAACTTCTGACCAAGTTTGGTGAAGAACAGATGAAAACAACCTGAACTAGGAGCGGCCGACCAGTATCCCCCACGCCGCATAAATTGGTGAATGAATGAAGAAGTTATGTTAAAACAAAGGGTTGGTAATGGGGCCATGCATAGTTGAGATTGACCGTATTGTCAAAAGAGATGTTCAGTATCAATTTGAACAAGTGTTTACGGAGACAGCAAGAAGATTTTTTTTATATAATGCATTACACACATTTCTACTGATTTTCTTATTTTTTTCACTGATTAACTTCATAATTCAATGTTGATAACAGGGTATTGAAAATACGCATGACTTTGAAATTTAAATGGATTACATTACTAACAACATGCGGCATGGGGATACGCGTCGGCCACGGCCGCATCATTTCTTACTAGTTAATAAATGACATTAAATAATCGAAGTACTGACAGTACTGGTGTGATGATGTTTTTGAAGGGGATGGATATAAAAGCATCAATTTAAGTTTATTTACATCACCACAATTGTGTATGTGGGTACGAAAATTTGGTGTACGAAAAATAATTTGGGTACGAAACCTTTTGGTACACACAAATTATGACAAAAAAAAATTAGGGAATGAAAAAAAAATTGAGTACGAACAAAAATTTGGGTGGGAAAAAAAAATGGGTACGAAAGAAAAATTGAATTATTCCCCCCTTGATGACCCTTGTCAGAGTATTTCAATGTTCAAACTATAAGGCCCATGTTCGAACTTGACCTACACATCATCTAGATACAGCTTCTGACTAAGTGTGTTGAAGATCGGATGAAAATTACTTGAATTAGAGAGCGGAAACCATGCTGAATGTGTAAAACGTACTACTGGTAAGTAACCCCGTGACCTAGTTTTTGGCCCGGCATGGCCCATGTTCAAACTTTGCCTAGAGATCATCTGTATTAAACTTCTGACCAAGTTTAGTGAAGATCGGAAGTAAACTACTTCAATTAGAGAGCGAACACCATGCTCAATGTTTAAAATGCACTAAGTGACCCCATGACCTAGTTTTTTACCCAGCAAAGCCCATGTTCAAACTTGGCCTTAGGATCATCTAGATAAAACTTCTGACCGAGTTTGGTGAAGATCGGATGAAAACTACTTGGATTAGAGAGCGGACACCATGCTTAATGTAAAAAAACGCACCAAGTGACCCCGTGACCTAGTTTTTGAGCCGGCATGACCCATATTCGAACTTGGCCTAGACAATATTTAGATACAACTTCTGACCAAGTTTGGTGAAGATTGGATGAAAACTTCTTAAATTAGAGAGCGGACAACATGCTGAATGTTTAAAACGCACTAAGTGACCCCTTGACCTAGTTTTTGACCCGGCATAACCCATATTTGAACATGGCCTAGACAATATTTAGATACAACTTCTGTCCAAGTTTGGTGAAGATCGGATGAAAACAACTTGAGTTAGAGAGCGGACAACCAATATGGACCGACCGACAGACCGACCGACAGACCGACCGACAGACAAGCTCACTCCTATATACCCCCCTAAACTTCGTTTGTAGGGGTATAATTATAAGTGACTTATGACTGCTGTCTTGAGGACATAACAGTAAACTAATACTTTCTGAGTAAAGATGTTCTAGACATGCACTTAAGAACTATAGGTGGTACGACAGATTTCATTAACTAAAAAACATACCTTTGTACACATAGTCCCTGCATATGTTTCCCCACAACCATCATTGAGATCCGACTCTACCATTTTCATTTCTTGCTGGAAACCTCTGCCAGTTCTGAAGATGACCTCGTCTAAAATAAAAAGAAAGTTTTTTCATATTTTACAGGGGTGTGCAATCACTATGCCCGACTTGTTTAATAACAGTTATTTTACCATCAACTAGTCAATTTTTTCTGTCAACTTGTCCATGGATAAGTGAAAAAACAATGTAAGAAAAAAACGTGCTTCTTGGAGACAATTCATTTCATACTCAATCTTGATCAATTGGACCGGGCCTATAACAACACAATGAAATATTTAAATGAGTTGTAAGATCTATATGATCACAATATAACTTGCTCATGTATTACAGGTAAAATCCTTTGTCTTTTTCAAAAGCACATGAACATCATGCTGTATGTGTCTGATCAAATCCGCGTGGCTTAGTGGATATGGTGTTTGCCTAGGGATCGGGAGATCACGCGTTCGATCCCCACAGGGGGAGCATTCTTTAAATCTCCCCCAAAGACACCAAGTACTGATTCAAGTCCCAGGAAACGGACTGGAGAGCGTTTCAAATAAGCCTTAGGCTTTCAATACAATCAAGCTAAAATAAATAGGTTTAAACTAAATCAGCGTAGAAAATGTGGTGTATTTATTGCTAAAAACTTTGTAATGCATAGAACATTTCAATCATTTACTTATAGTATGAAGTTTGGTAGTGCTTTTCTCTGAATTAACAACTATGGTACTTATCTGCACTATCAACCTTTTGGTTTATTTTACTGTTACTGTATTTACAGAGCGTGAGTCACATAAATATTCGCCTATGGAAAAAAGATTTGAGGTCATTTTAATGACAATAAATAGCTTTACAGATTTTGAACATAAATCTTTATGTAGTTGATGTAAAATAGCAGACCCAAAAAGTAATTGCAGAGGTTTGAATAGCAACTATAAAGAAAGATGTAATGTAAATCCAAGAGGCAAAAATCAGCACAAAACTGGATTTAGTTTTATTAAGACTGATAAAAGGAAGTAAATTAAAAGTGCATAAAAAAGTGCTTGCATGATGTGATCTTAAGTGAAGTTTACATGATGTCAAATTAGCATTGATGTTAATGATACTATTGAACAAATATACAATATTAAATTAAAGTAATAAGTGAGTCACTTTACTTACCGTAATAACTTTTAGTTTTCGGACAAATAAAAATAATATTTTTTGTGTCCGAAAATTTAGGTGCACAGAAATATTCCCCAAAGTAAATCGCCAAAATTTTAGGGACACGAAAATATACCTTTGTTTCATCTATGTTAATTTTTTTGATGTTGCTGTTTTACAAAAACCCATTACCAATGTAGCGTATGTTGGCGCGAATTTAGTACACTAGTTCCTTTAGATTGGTTGTAGTACTTGTCATCAAAATTGAAGTTATTATTTTCAAGTATTATTTTTATGCTTTCTTTTATATTTTTAAATTTTGACCACTCCAAATAAAGATGAACATCAATATACTGTAGTACGAACTTTAAATTATCAAAAATAAAATGCGTAACTTTTTAAAGCTATCTAGTGAAAGCATTTCCTGTATCGAATACATATGCCTATTTCCCTCAAAAGAGCAAATAAAGGTCCACGGACTTCTTGTATTCATCTTCCATGTTTAATTACCGTAATCTGGTTGTAAAAACACAGGTGTGATATGTCATGGGATAAAGTTCATTAACGCAACCGCAAATACCCGAAGATGATTTCAGATAACGTGCAGCTGTTTTTAAATTTGAGTCATTTCAAATAAGGGAAAATCTGGTTGTCCAAAAAATAAGAGTCACACAAAATAATTATTTTGGCTAAAAAAGAGGGTATCCGAAAATTTAGAGAGTCCAAAAACTTTTGAGAGTAATTATGGTTATCACAATCACACTTAAGTTGATTTGTACTTATTGGACTATAAGAACTCAACTGTCTACATCTTTGGGATACCCCAACACATCCAACAATCAGACCAACATTACAACATTACATGATTACATTATGAGTGAGTCATGATCTGCAGACGTGTTGTTATCTTTTCAGATTACAGTATTATTTACAATTAATTGTAGTAATGTCTGCAGTATATTTATATATTTGGTATTAAAAATCAAATTGTTTGATAATAAGTCAAAATTAGATCTTAAACTATACCAGACAACATAATTTGACAAGTAATATTTGCTTGCAGACGAGTAGAACTTTGCATTTAAATTGTCCATGGACAAGTGAATAATATTGCTACACCCCTGTTTGAAAACACAGTCTGGAGTGGAGATAAATTATGACATTTACATACCAAATACAACAACATAAGATTGTGCATCCCCTTTCACAATTAAAACTGTACATAAATAATAGGCACCTTTCAAACAGGTTTTTACAATATAAATTTATTCATATTTTTCAATTGCTGTTAAAGAAATCATCTTCTTACAACTGTTTACAATAGTCTTCATATTACTTAAATTTAGTGAGTGAAGTGGTTTTTAGCTCACCTGAGCGATAGCTCGGGGTGAGCTATTGTGATCNGATTTCCATGGAAAACCCTGGACAATGTACGCCCGGGTAATGATCTTTAAGCGATGTTTAAATTATTACTCTATCCAGTTTTTCACAACTGCACATACGATACGATTTATATTGGTTTTTGTGGCAATCAGGAATAGCACGTTGCTCCGAATGGTCATAAGTTCGGACATTACAATATAACGTTTAAAAATCGAATATTCGAATATATATTCAAATAAGGACAAACGAATATTCAAATATCATTTTAGTATTCGTTCCCATCCCTAATAGAAATGTTTCGCATATATGCGGTTTATATGCGGTTTATAAACCGCATGTAACTCCCTTAGAACATAGCCAAAACTATCCACTTTTTTCTTTCGCTTATATGCGGCTTATACACAGCTTATACGCCGCTTATACATCTAATCCAAGCATTAAACTGACCAATCAGTTGACATTTTTGTCAGATGACTCAGATTGACCAAACCCCCTCCGGAAGAAACCCCCTTCCCTAAAAACCCCCTCGCTAGTTTTGCATATGCGGAATAAACCCCCTTTCATAGCGGAACAAACCCCCTTCCAGAATGCAATCATGTGTATGCTTCATGTTTAATTATTGGCGGCTCGTGTGAAGTTATGTACAGTTTGTTTTAATTACATTTGCTAAACCCACTCCCGTAAGTCGATGTTAACGCGTTTTTAATACGAAACCCACTTCCGAATGTAAATGTTACCGCGACGTTGAAATATTCTTGCAGTGTAAATTTATTTTGTGTTGACTCTTTTTCTCAATAAAAAGGGCAAAAATTATGCAGCATAGGAAGCGTGGGTGTATTGAGCGTTGTAACAAGGGGATTGGCACATGTTCGGAGGCAATATTTCATCAAATTCATCAAATCAATAAATATTCACTTATGCCGAAATTTATTTGATACAAGAGAAAAATGGCAAGGATTGTGTTAAAGAAATTATTGAGAGCTTTTATCGTAATTATTTACCAGAAAGTGCTTTAAAAAATGTTATAAACGGGATTATCGGGTAATGAATATAAACTTGAAAAGTAGCAAGTATGCAGAAATAGATTCGGGTTGAAACGGATGTATTGGGGAATCGTTCGAGTCGGGATTTTACTATCTCTGCGGGAAAGACTTAACACTTAGGAAGGGGGTTTATTCCGCCTGTCTGAAAACTGGAAGGGGGTTTGTTCAGCTATGGAAGGGGGTTTCTTCCGTGTATGCAAAATGTGAAAGGGGGTTTCTTCCGCTATGCCGTTTTGAGGGAAGGGGGTTTCTTCCGAAGGTTTTTTTTTCCTGTAATCGAGCAACACAATACAATAACAAGTTTAAAATTTTCAGTTGAACACAGGTGTGTGTCTTTTTAATTATTTCCAACAATGAAGCCCAATAAAGAGGTAAATATATAAATCTTTATAATCAGATACTGTTAATGGTGTGTATTTTATTGTAATTTAACAAAATAACACACTCATTTTGATGAATAAGGTATTAAATTAGGGCAAAGAAATGTCACAGTTTGTCAAAAGTAGGTGGGTAATGGTCAGTGTTTTCTTTAAAACAATGTCATAAACTCAATATCCTAATTGGTAAGATGTATCTATTTCATAAGATAAAATAATGATATATAGTCAAATGACGTATGTCGGACTCATAAAATGTTGTCTTGATTTTGAGTTTTATTGTTTTCAAGAAGGTCTATGCGCGCGTGACGTATGCGTTGTTTACATGTAAGAAATCTTAAGTGATGTAAGTGATGTTTGATCGCCCGTTAAGTGACACATGTTATTGTAAGTTATTACTTCTTTTTTAAATATATTTGAAACTTTTATTGGTTGCAATTCACTCGTTGAAGGCTTATCTTTTTGGTTATGTAAAATTTAAAGCATGACAACTTGAATAAATGGAGTTTATGACAAAACAATTTTTGACAGGTTCCCCACCCACAGGTGTGATGAACCCTTAAACCTATAAAGCAGCGAAAATTTCTGTTGCTGTGACCATGGGTAAAAGTTTTCCCGCATATGCCGGTTTTCTAGGGCTGGAAGAGCTTATGTGATGGTATGGTTTCGGTTGTCCGTCCGTCCGTGGGCCCGTGCATCCGTTTGTCCGACCGTATAAGCGGCTTATATACAAACTGCTCAAATTCTTTATAGCTCGCATATAAATTGCTTATATGGCGCATATAAGCGGCTTATATGCAAAGTGCTCAATAACTTTATAGTCCGCTTATAAACCGCATATAAATCGCATATAACTCCCTTATACTCCGCTTATATGTATCCAATTTTTTTATTTGCGGCTTATACTCCGCTTACATCTCATTTGCATGTAAAATCCCAACATGTGGCTTATAAGCGACTTATATGCGAAACGTGTAAACCGCTTGTATGCCTCATATAATTTTTTTTGGTAAGGGTCCTGAAGTTAATGGGAAATGCATTAAAATGGAACTAGACACAGGGTCTGGTGTCTCAGTAATGTGGCAGCATGACGCTTAAAACGACTCATGCCAACAACCATGAAGCTAAAAACATACAGCGGTGAAGTAATCAGTTCCAGTTGGGGTGATGACATGCAAAGTAGAAATGAACAAGCAAACACAAATTTTGGACATGTATGTAGTTGAGAAAGGCAGAAAACCATTGTTCGGAAGGTAATGGCTTAAGGAGTTAAAACTGGATTGGCCATCTATCAAAAGTCTACTGTTACAGGGTATGCCTACAGTTGAAACACTGACAAAGAAATATAAAGGTGTGTTCAGCAAAGAACTTGGAACAATGAAGGGTATAAAGGCACACTTCAAGTTAAAGGAGAATGCTAAGCCTAAGAAAGAAAAACAGATAGGATGTAAACAAGTATATGACAAAATCAATTATTGAACATTCTGCATGAAGGCCATCAGTAATAAGATTTCACGACATTTGCTTTGTGTTCATAAGGCAGAACATATATTCAGTGACATATTGACATTATCTTAAAGATCATCAGCGTGTATGGCAAAGTTAGAACTTCTTGCCAATGAAGGAAACTTCAAACTCAAGAGGGCCATAATGGCCCTGTATCGCTCCACTGTTTTTTAATGCGAAAAAAGCTTTCATTGCGCATGGGTTGAAATGTACTCAAGCATGTGACTTTCTCTTTCTATACCTCGTCCCACTGGGCGCTTAAAGTTGGAAGGGTTCAGTTTTGTGACCCCCCGGGGCAGGGTTAAATTTGAGCCCAGGGGAATAATTTGAACAAATTTGGTAGAGGACTATTTGATGTCACTACATACCAAATTTAGTAGCCCTAGGCTCTATAAATATGAACAAGAAGATTTCAAAAGTTTGCACAAAATAGGCCTTATTTAAGCATATGTTCATTTTTGTGACCCCCGGGGCAGGGTCAAATTTAACCCCAGAGGCATAATTTGAAGAAATTTGGTAGAGGACTATTAGATGTCACTACATACCAAATTTGGTAGCCCTAGGCCCAATGGTTATGGACAAGAAGATGTTTTAAAGTTTTCACAAAATAGGCCTTATATAAGCAAATTTTCAATTTTGTGACCCCCGGGGCGGGATCCCAGGGGCAAAATTTGAAGAAATTTGAAAGAGGTTTACCCCAGGAACATTCCTGAGAAATTTCATCAGAATTGGACCAGTAGTTTAGGAGAAGATGTTTTAAGAAAAAGTTAACGCACGCACGCATGCACGCATGTACGCACGCACGCATACACGACAGACACAGGACCATGACATAAGCACCGCTGGCCTTTGGCCAGTGGAGCTAATAATGTGGAGGTTCTTAAAAAGAAAAGAGGCTTTCTTGTTGTTGGGGGGAGAAAAAGTAATGTGAGTGATCACAAGTCTGGAATGTACCTACCATGCAACGTTTGTAAAAAGTTTATCCAGAAAAAGACATTGTGGCTACTCGAACGAAACTGTTCTGTCCCGAAAGTTCTGGACATGTCAACAGGCGTAAAAGTGAATGAAGAAAAAATAGTCATATAATGCTGTGCGACTTTCTCGTCAACTTCTTTGCAGTGCTTTAATAGAAGATGTGGAAACATGTGTATCTAAATTGCTGAGTCGGATGCAGCATGATGAGATAACAGCAGATGTTCAAAAGGATGATTTGATCAGGAAGTATGCTGCCTTAAAGGTAGAATCTCTTGGAAGAGTACAAGCCCATAAAATCAATGAAATTCATAGAGTATCTCAGTCATGCAGAACATTGGCAAGAGTTGTCATTAAATGCAGAAACAAAAGTGAGCATATCATTCATATGGATAGTCTCATATGTCCAAAAAACATTGATTTGGTTGTTGAAACTACAAAGTTGATGTGTTTGGATAATGCCAAGCTGCTCTATCCTTGGGAAAACTTGTAGGCAATAACCTCTCACACATCATTCAAGTGAAAAAGGGTTTTGCTCTTAGAAAAGGGGAAGACAAGTTGTTGCAAAAAATGATACTAAACAGTAACTCATATTTTCCATGTAGATTTAAATACTGCAACAAAGACTTGGAAGTACTTTTTTATGCTATCACATAACAATGTGTTCCTTCAGAATCATGACACTGCACATTCCAAACACCTCAAAAATAAGTAAATATTAGATAGAACCCATATCATTTTCCTTATTTTCAGAATTTCCATTCATCGACAGCTGGCGCGCCTGTGTGCCAGAGGTGGACCAACAGTGGATCTCTAAAGCCCTGTTCACTTACAGCAGTAATGGCCACCCTGAGCTGGATGAAAGGAAGCTGGATGGTTTTTGGTATGACCCTAATAAGTCCCAGCCAATACCAAACCAGAATCCAAGACTTGACAGGTGTGTATGATTTGAAAAACCATTAAATGAAGCTGTTTTAACCCACAATATGGCTTTAATTGCTGCATATGTGTTGTTTTTTTCTTTATCTATACATGTTATTACTAGAATATGTATGGTATATTTTTAGTGCTGTAATGCATGATTTTCTACTGCCTTTATTCTTTTCAGTGTTTTGCACTTTAGTCAGCATTTGATATCAATTTACTACTGGTATTAAAAATAATACAAATTAAAACAAAATTGTATTGTGTGTGCTGGCATTCATTCTGGTGTCAATTATATATTTAGATATTTTGGACATCGGCTATTCCTGTGGCTTCCACTGCAGCTATGCAGGATGGCGCTGACCTGTCCCTTCTGCAAGGTTACCCATCTGACCAAGCAGGGCCTGTATCGGCTGACTAAGATAGTGCTAGAAATAGATTCATTCTACATTCTAGCCACTGAGAGTTTGCACTGCATCAAGTGCAAGAAAAATCGGCTGGAGGAGTGAAGCCATCTTGGATCAGCTGGATCCGGCTACCAGGTCTTCGTTTCCGATACAGATGATGTAACTTAGCGTATGTGACACTCGTGTCATATACTTGTTGCGCCAGCAAGGCTAAGGTAATCATGACTTTGTTTAGCTAAAGATGTGTATATATCTTCCCCAAATGAAATTTACAATACGGTTAATTTGAGTCCCCAAGCCTCAATAAAATGACATTAGTTTGAAGATAGAGCTTCTTCTCCTTGTCTTAAAGCCATACTATTTTACAAATTTTAAGACGAACCACACACGTGAAAGTTTAAAATGTTGCTGTTTCAGGTAACAACTGCAGAACATGAACGACTGTTCTTTGTGCCTCAAGTATGTGACGGCAAAGTTGATTTCGAAAACAGTCTTCGAGTAGCTGACCATACAGTATCTTTTGCCAACATACCAATGGTTTCTGCGTGTTTACCAGCAGGATGTTTTGTCTCGGGCAGAAGAGGTCAAGGTGGCTTTGACATCCATCTTTGGTTGAATTTTAAAGATGGACTCTACTAAGAAGGTTCACATGGAAGGAAAATATTGAATAATGCACTTTTAGAATCTGTTAGAAATAGACACAATAACCATAGAATAAAATTACAAAGGTCTTTTTACAACTATTTTACATTTATTTCAGGTGACCAAGAAGTTGGCAGGTGGAGCTGCTCGGACAGCTGCATGGTCCACTAACTTTGGCAATGAACATGGCCAGGTGCTGATGACCGTTATGTCAACAATCGAAGGGTGTGGGTTAGACGACATGGTGAAAGGCCTCTTAAGACGCTATTCGGAGGCTGATGTCCTACCACCAATCCTGCTGTACGAAGACTGCAACTGTTGCGGGAAGTCAGCACTGATGGACATTTTCAGGAGAGCTTGGCCTGACCTTGTGGAGCGATTAAACGTGTGGCAGTTCATGCGGCGTCTTGCAGTTGGGGTCACAACGGACACCCACAGACTGTACGCGACATTCATGGGTCAGCTTCAAGCAGCCATCTTTCAGTGGGACAAGTCCGACCTGAATCTTCTCAAAGAAGCTTAAAGGAAGCAGCACATACAAGCCAACATCATGGACCCCTCTGACTCAGATGTCTATGTCCGTGTAGACCGTAAGGAGTTGTCCCTGCACTGTCGTCGAATGACTCGAAGCACAGAGGTCATGTCTTGGTGTTGTTCGGTGGTGACTCAGGAAGGGATACCATGGGTGTACCACTGTTTCATGAGCGTATCTGGGAGCACTGGAAACAGCAGCAGAAGCATGTCGAGTGCCTCCAGGACCCTAAAGGTGTGCAGCTCTACACTCAGACAGGCACGCTGAAGAAGGGTGGCGTTGTGTTGCCTGTGTATCGCTGTGCACGTGGATCTACCTCCTTGGAGTCCTTACATCTCCACCTACAGCCTTTCATTCCTGGTAAGGTTTATTTGTGTTATTTTTGTGTTTTAAATTAAGGTATAAATATATTTAGTGCTATGATAGCCTTTAAGGTACAATGTAATACAGAATAAAACCCCATTTGTTGCATGTTACTAATCCTCAATCATGAACGATATACCAGGACATGTAAATTAGATATAATACAACTAATCTCTTGTTGAAACATACATCACTCTGTAGAATAGTGTAACAATCTTAATTTGTAACATTTTGTGTGATTGTTTTGCAGGAACCAGTGCAAGCGCCAGCAACTTCCAGACTTACCTGCTGGAGGGCCTGATGCGCTGGAACGCAGACCGGCATATTGCTGCAACCAGCACTGAGAAGGAGACGGTGTTGTATGACTCCAGATTAAAGACAGCAACCAACAGACTGAGTCAGGAGCTGTTCAACAAGAATATCTTCCTGACATTCCAGCCACAAAACAAATACACTGGTATTTGAATTTCTATTAGCTATTTTATTCACACATTTCTCTGACATTTATTCTATATTAAACCAGGCCCCGTGTTCACAAAACATTTTTTGCAATGGAAAATCGATTTTGCTTGTCATTGAAAATGGATTTCCATTGTAGTTGATAGGCAAAAATGAAAATCGATGTCAGTTAAAATCAATTTTCGATTGCAAAATCGTTTTGTGAACACGGGGCCAGATGTAAATTGTGGTAGTAAATCAGGCATAATTACAATTTTTATGAGCATATTACTCCTTTACATGAACCTATTTCATATAGCGCTATATTTTTGTTTTACAAGAGAGCTGATAGGTATTGAATACCTATACAGCCAAACGGGTAAGCCTCTAGGTGCTAAAGACCCTGTTAGTGATGTGGAGCCTGATGACAGCCTCCTGGATGAGGGCTTTGAGGACTCGGCGGCCATGGATGATAATGATCCAACCATCCACAAAGTAAGTTCCTTCCTGCCTGCTTTGAGTCGTGAGTGGGCTTAGCAGATCATGCAGCAGAACAGACTGTCTCAATCAGGTATTGAAGTAGTACAGTGATTATACTTATTTTCATGTTGAAATTAATGGCATGTTTGTGTTATTTTTGTTTAGAAATGTTTATTGTTAAAAAGTTAGGGAGGGGGTTATAGTAGGGCCTAAATTAAAATTAAGTTTGTTTGGCCTTTACCGACCGACCCACTTTTTACCCCCCGACCCAAAATTGATTGCGATTTCTGACAACGTATTTTTTTTATTTTCGTTTTTTCGCCAATCATAAAAGAGCCGACTGCAATATTTATTCGTGTGCGTATTAACCCTGTCCATTCTTATCGCCCCTGACCAATCTAGATTGCTCCGATGGTTTGAATTTCATATGCCCCTATATTAGTGCAGTAATGCAAGCGTCTATGGCTTGTGCTGTTAAAGCGCAGACGATAGATCTACTTATTTTTTGTTTCACAATATCCATAGAACAGGGAAAAGATACGAAAAAGGTTGTTACGAATAAATTGTGCACTTGCAACGGCCAAGATTCGTGGCGGAATGTGTTGACAGATTTACTAGATGAAGTAGACAAAAAAACACTTCAAAACCGACCAAGTCACAGTTTCAGTCTCTTCATCCAACGTGATGGAAGTGGACTGCAAACAAAGTATCCTTGAAAGACAAATGTGTTTGAGAAAATGATGACGTCCTCCACCGCGACTAAGCGGCCTCCCAAAAAAATCTGAAGCTGGAGCTAGTTTCACAGGTTTGTAGCACCAAGGTCTATACAATGTAAACAACTTTCAAAATACGAGCTAATCAAGTAGCTGAAAATGTGCAGGTATTTGAAGTTCAAAGTCCTACTCAATTATTATCATTTATGAGTATTCTTTAAGAAAATAGGTGATAAACACCATATGAATAGTATGAGCTGAAGTGTTAACACAAATAATAAAATCAGAATGGTATTGTTTTTACCTTGGGCAATATAATAAATAGCTTTAACCCTGGTATTACCACATAGCAGTGTGTCAGACACATTTGCAAACAGAATAGGCCCTAAGTGGTAGGAGTTGTTTCATCTGATATTGACTACTGTTTCCCTTGATATTCAAGAACACAATTATATCTCACCTCCTACAAAAATGATCTTATCCAATTGGCTTAGAGCGGTCACGTGCCCATGGTGTATTTTCCATACACCCAGAGTAATTTCCATACACCCCGAGTAATTTGCTCCTATCAACGTAAAAAAATGGCGTCTGTTCGATAAACTGCTAGATAAGTATTGTTATTAATATATAATATATACTATATAATGTATACTATATACTATAATATATAATATATAACATTATATTTATAATATAATATATATAAAATATATAATATATATATATATATATATGATATATTATACATGATATATGATAGATGATATATCATATATTATATATGATATATTATATACTTTATGTTATATATAATATAGTATATATTATATAGTATATATTATATTATATATTATATAATATATGATATAATATATGATATATTATATGTTGTATATTATATATAATATATTATATATAATATATTATATTATATTATATATTATATAGTATATATTATATTATATATTATATTATGTTATATTATATATATATTATTATATATATAATATATTATATATTATATACTTTAAAGGTAGTCGGTGAGATATAATTGTTACACTGTTAGTAACTGATGGTGATGGCTTCGCTCTCGTATGGTATGAAATTACTGAGGGTGTATATCCCATACACCATCAGTTACCAACAGGGTAACTTATAATACCTCTTGGAATATTAATTAGAAATATAAATTGTGAAATAAACATGAAACTGAAATATTTTTTGGCTAGACACAAGGAAAGTTTTTTAATATTTTAGGATTTGATAAATATTTGATGTAATAACACACAAGCATGCATTTGATATTAATATATGCAAGAAAACAGCAAACAATATATGGTTAAGCTACATAGGGCTTCGTACACTGCAACAGTGCTTTAATAACAGTGTTTTAAATATTCATAGACTATTAATGTATTAAAAATATAATTTCTCAAATAAAATAAAATAATTTTCGTACCTACCTACCCAACTGTAAAATCTAGGGTCGGTAAAGGGCAAACCAACAATATTTTAATTGTGGCCTAGATGTCATAATTAACAAAACTGTTCTGATTATTTGTAGAGATGTCAGTGAAGGATGTGGATGGCCAGCAGATTCACAACGTTCCACAGAGGGAAAGTCCCGTAAAGCTCAAAGCCAAACCTACCGCAACGAGTGCCTCTTAAGCAACAGCAGCTTCTGTGACAACAGCAATGGCAACTTCTGTGACAACAGCAACAGCAGCTTTTGTGACAACAGCTGCAGCAACTACGACATAATTATTTGCAGCAGCTACGTCTACATCAGGGACGGCTATCGCTGGCAGTTCGGAACAAGTTGAGGATTAAGCTGAGGTAGGTTTTGATGAATGATATATTATAAATAACTAAGGCATTCTGCCTTCAAACGATTTATGATGTGCGACATTCTCCCGCCACAACCCGAGCTATAAAAAGCAATGCAGACATGGAACACCGTTTTTACAACCGTGAAAGAGATCGTTTGAGAGACTTTGGCCCATAAATGGGCTCTTCAAGAAAACCCCCGGGAATGTTCCTCAACTGCAAAGGACTTTTTGTGAAATAATACTTGTAAAATATAAATAGTGGATGTGACATTCTTGTTTAAAGGCGTTTGGGATATTAAAATGTTACGTGTCCGTGTGTGCATGTGTGAATGCATGCTTTGATCCATCACACTCTTCTGTGCCCAAATCCTCATAAATTTCGCATGAGATTCCTTCAAACTTGAACAAAATGAATATCTCCATGTGCTACAGCGTATATTGACAAGGTTTTTTGACTCAATACTGTTTTACTGTCATACCGTTTTGTAAATGTTTGTTGTTTATTTTGTTATGCTGTTTTGAAATTGCTTGTGTGAAGAAATCACAACTGACAATAAATTCTTTTTTGTTACATCCTAACAAAAAAAAAATGGTATACATGTTGATTTTCCTTATGCATGTAAGTTTTCTTCTTTTGACATAGCAGTAATTCAGTTCTACCAACATTTAAATTAGAGGATTATGAGTTATCAAAATATTACTATGTATATGTTATGATAATTTCTTATGTATGTTATAGAACTTGTGATTTCTTCATATTTATCTACTGGTACTGCCACTACCTAGGTAAGATGGGCTATGCAGGAATACTTTGTCTAGTCTATCCGTCTGTCCCATAACTTTTCCACTATCACTTACCCCAAGCATTGATCGATTAAGAAATACTTTGAAGGAAATGTTTGCCTGTGTGAGACCCCCCTGCCATATCAAGCTCAAGAACCGCTTAGCTACTAACTTAAGGTCAGGTCATACTATGATTAAGGTTAAATGTCAAAATTTGGCTCTTAATCGCCAAACTTTGAGATGGCGGGAATAAAGCAGTTTCTTGCTGTTGCCATCGACAACATCGAGGATCGCTTCCCAGATCTGCCCCTACTAAGAAATTTCAACCTCTTTAACATAAGGAATGTTGCAGCAGACAATGTCACAGGCTACTGTGAATCAGAAGAACAGTGTCTGGCTGAACACTTCCATTAGTTGCCACAGTTAGCCAGTGGAAGACTGTGAGAAGAGCCCAACATTTAGTATGACAAACTCTCGGATATTGAGTTCAAGAAACCAGGTGCATTTGATAAAATGTGACTTGCTGTTACCTTCAATTAAACAGTTGATTTACCACAGTGATTTAAAAAAAAGAAGCTCAAATCACCATCTTCGAAGAAAATCTTGTACTGTAAGCAAACAATGCTGAACACGATACTCCCAGCACCAGAGCGAACTGTTGGAATGGACAAAACTGAAAATAAGAAGAACAGTCATGGCAGCCACAGTTTTGACAGTGCTAAGCCATGTCATGCCTGCAGTGCGATGCCACATATCAAAAGTATCAATCAATCATAGTATTTTCTTAGCTATGGCTATGTGCCATAACTAATATCCAAAAATATTCTTTTTGAGTATTTAAAAAATAATAACTTTTATGCAAAATATATCATGTTTACAATGGAAATAAAAAAATGCAATTAAAAAATAATAATCAAATCAATCCAACAAAAGAAAGAAGCACAAAAGTTAGACATAAGCATTCACAGTAGAAAGTTTAGGATTATCTCACGACTTGTCCGAGCACTACCCTAAACAAGCCATGCTGATCCCAACAAGTTTGTTGTCAGTCAGTTATACAACAGGTTCAAGGGATCTGTCACTACAAGACACGGGAAATGATTTGAAAAAACTTGTTGACAAACTGTTCATCAATGCCGACTCGTCATTTGTCAACAAGAGCCTTACATTGCAGCCCAGTGTTTAATTTTGCATTTCATTAAAACATAATAAAAGCAAGGTATATGACAAGCTCCTTTAATGTAAAATATTCTGAACTAATGGCAACACATAAAGGTATAACCAGCTAATGATTATGCAAAATTTTGGATGATCATTGACTTTTATTGTTAACCAAGATTTCCAAATAATTTCTTTTGGAAACTTTGTTACTATGGTTAAAGGCACTATGTCTTTAATGTTACGGAACCGTTAGGCATCTAATACCTTCAACTTAGAAAACCAAAAGAATATGTATCCATCTGCAAATGTGCACATAGTATGCTTGGAGTCTTGGTCCTGACTTGCTGTGTTCTATCATGTATCAGAACATTTACTTTTAATGCATGTTTTCATTACTTTTAGTTTCTTTCAAATTTTATTACACCTCTTATGTTAAACAGTCACTTATTGCTATACATAGCAAAGAACATTCATAGAAATTATAATTGTAGCAAGCAAATTCGTTAGTTGATATCCCCCCCCAAACTATAGCTTTGTCACAGAAAAAAAAGCATTTTTTCGAGATACAAAAGGCACTCCGTTATAAACAGATGGTGTACAATGCCATTTGGCGTGCATCATCCTCTTATCCATATATATACTCATACCAAGTTTCAATGAAATCCGCCAAAGCACTTCCAAGATATGGCTCTGGACACAAAAGTGCCGGACGGACGGACCGAAGGACGGACGGACAACGCCAAAACAATATCCCTCCGCCTTTGGTGGGGGATAAAAAGACAAAACTGCCAGTCGCTATTGAATTTTGCCAGTATAATATATATGGCACTGATAAAGTTTTGCCAGTGGGTAAAAAAGTTAAGTTCAAGCCCTGCAATATGTTGTAAATGTTGAGATTAGTACATATAAAGTTGTAAAGAAGCATTAATTTATTGTCTGTTAAGTGTGGAAATGTATTAAATTAATTAAATCATTCATTCATAAAATGCTTTCCAATATCACTTTTTTATTTTAGGGATTTGTTCTGCTTTAGAGCTCACTTACTCCTGCCCAGATCTATGAGCACACTTGGTAAAGTTTTCAGTGACTTAGCATTAATGCATCTCTTGGTTCTGTCTTAGCTGAGCCTCAGTTGAAATGTGTTCCTCGAAATGGTTGCATGAAGAGGTATGACAAGATAAACGTTTGCACTTTCTGTTGAAAGCAAAATAAGTCCAAGATAACCAGACACTTGTTAACCCTTTGCATGCTTGGAAATTTGTCGTCTGCTGAAATGTCGTCAGCTGAATTTCTAAAATCAGCATTTTCTTTGATTTTTTTCAAAGAATACTATCAGAATAGCAAACAGTTTGGATCCTGATGAGAAGTCACGTTCTGTGGCTTCTCATCTGGATCCAAACTGTTTGCAAAGGCCTTCAAAAAATTCGGTTCCAGCACTGAAAGAGTTAACGCAGTGGAAACTGTTGCATTCTAGTGCTCATGGGAAACTGTTGCATGCCACTCCCTAGTGGAAACTGTTGCATTCTACTGCTCATGGGAAACTGTGGCATGCCACTAGCCATGGGAAACTGCTTCATGCCATTCCCCGTGGGAAACTGTTGCATGTCACTGGCCGTGGGAAACTGTTGCATGCCACTGCCCATGGGAAACTGTTGCATTCTACTGCTCATGGGAAACTGTTGCATTCCACTGCCCGTGGGACAGCAACAACAATTTTTCCTTTCCAACTCGGAAATAAATAAATAATAAACGAATACATAAATAAACTAAATATGTAAATGCACGCTAGCCTAAATTTGCAGAACGTAGTAGGCCATTTCCTTCACACATAGCTTTTATGTGCGCCGAGTTTTGTGCTAGATATAGGCGTGTAATTGTTTTAATGTGTTTAATTTTTTTTTTTTTTTCAAATATAGCATTATGATTCAGGCTGCAAGTTTAAATATATTACTGTGAACACTGTCATCGTGACAGCACACACGATACAAAACACAAGGTTGAACACTTTCATCCATGCGAATTTTGAAAAGGCTTTTGTATTAAGAATCTGCTGTGGCACCATGCCAACAATTGTACAGTAAAGAATCTTGGAAGCAAAGATGACAGAGAAGCCACTGACCTTGAGGAACCAGAGTAGACCACAAATTTCTTGCGCAATTCCAGAACATTATTATATTGATCACTACTTGAATAGGATGAAGAAGAGGTTATTTTACCTGTACTTAGGGTATGAACGATGGGGATGTGAAAACAGTTTCCCCAGTGGAAACTGTTGCATTCTACTGCTCATGGGAAACTGTTGCATGCCACTCCCTAGTGGAAACTGTTGCATTCTACTGCTCATGGGAAACTGTGGCATGCCACTAGCCATGGGAAACTGCTTCATGCCATTCCCCGTGGGAATCTGTTTCATGTCACTGGCCGTGGGAAACTGTTGCATGCCACTGCCCATGGGAAACTGTTGCATTCTACTGCTCATGGGAAACTGTGGCATGCCACTAGCCATGGGAAACTGCTTCATGCCATTCCCCGTGGGAAACTGTTTCATGTCACTGGCCGTGGGAAACTGTTGCATGCCACTGCCCATGGGAAACTGTTGCATTCTACTGCTCATGGGAAACTGTTGCATGCCACTGCCCGTGGGACAGCAACAACAATTTTTCCTTTCCAACTCGGAAATAAATAAATAATAAACGAATACATAAATAAACTAAATATGTAAATGCACGCTAGCCTAAATTTGCAGAACGTAGTAGGCCATTTCCTTCACACATAGCTTTTATGTGCGCCGAGTTTTGTGCTAGATATAGGCGTGTAATTGTTTTAATGTGTTTAATTTTTTTTTTTTTTTCAAATATAGCATAATGATTCAGGCTGCAAGTTTAAATATATTACTGTGAACACTGTCATCGTGACAGCACACACGATACAAAACACAAGGTTGAACACTTTCATCCATGCGAATTTTGAAAAGGCTTTTGTATTAAGAATCTGCTGTGGCACCATGCCAACAATTGTACAGTAAAGAATCTTGGAAGCAAAGATGACAGAGAAGCCACTGACCTTGAGGAACCAGAGTAGACCACAAATTTCTTGCGCAATTCCAGAACATTATTATATTGATCACTACTTGAATAGGATGAAGAAGAGGTTATTTTACCTGTACTTAGGGTATGAACGATGGGGATGTGAAAACAGTTTCCCCAGTGGAAACTGTTGCATTCTACTGCTCATGGGAAACTGTTGCATGCCACTCCCTAGTGGAAACTGTTGCATTCTACTGCTCATGGGAAACTGTGGCATGCCACTAGCCATGGGAAACTGCTTCATGCCATTCCCCGTGGGAAACTGTTTCATGTCACTGGCCGTGGGAAACTGTTGCATGCCACTGCCCATGGGAAACTGTTGCATTCTACTGCTCATGGGAAACTGTGGCATGCCACTAGCCATGGGAAACTGCTTCATGCCATTCCCCGTGGGAAACTGTTTCATGTCACTGGCCGTGGGAAACTGTTGCATGCCACTGCCCATGGGAAACTGTTGCATTCTACTGCTCATGGGAAACTGTTGCATTCCACTGCCCGTGGGACAGCAACAACAATTTTTCCTTTCCAACTCGGAAATAAATAAATAATAAACGAATACATAAATAAACTAAATATGTAAATGCACGCTAGCCTAAATTTGCAGAACGTAGTAGGCCATTTCCTTCACACATAGCTTTTATGTGCGCCGAGTTTTGTGCTAGATATAGGCGTGTAATTGTTTTAATGTGTTTAATTTTTTTTTTTTTTTCAAATATAGCATAATGATTCAGGCTGCAAGTTTAAATATATTACTGTGAACACTGTCATCGTGACAGCACACACGATACAAAACACAAGGTTGAACACTTTCATCCATGCGAATTTTGAAAAGGCTTTTGTATTAAGAATCTGCTGTGGCACCATGCCAACAATTGTACAGTAAAGAATCTTGGAAGCAAAGATGACAGAGAAGCCACTGACCTTGAGGAACCAGAGTAGACCACAAATTTCTTGCGCAATTCCAGAACATTATTATATTGATCACTACTTGAATAGGATGAAGAAGAGGTTATTTTACCTGTACTTAGGGTATGAACGATGGGGATGTGAAAACAGTTTCCCCAGTGGAAACTGTTGCATTCTACTGCTCATGGGAAACTGTTGCATTCCACTGCCCGTGGGACAAGGGACAACAACAACAATTGCTTTCCAACTCGGAAATAAATAAATAATAAACAAATACATAAATAAACTAAATATGTAAATGCACGCCAGCCTAAATTTGCAGAACGTAGTAGGCCATTTCCTTCACACAAAGCTTTTATGTGCGCCGAGTTTTGTGCTAGATATAGGCGTGTAATTGTTTTAATGTGTTTAAAAACTCTTTACTTTCTATCCGAACATGCATTCATTCAGTTTTTCTTTTTCAAAAAGTACAAAGGCAGAGTATGGTGTTAGAAATACTGTCAATTGTTATGATGTATTTACTAGTGGACCATGATTGCTGAGTGGTAATTGGTGAAGGCGTGATTACACATTTGGCGTTCAGAACAACTGAGAACCATACCTGAAACATTATTGAAACCTATATTTGTATAAAGTTGTGGGTTGTGATATAGGATGAAATGGTGATACGAACTGGGCTTCAAATGTCAAATTGATAGTGTATGCGAATGCTTGATGGGTTGGGAAAGGGGTTATTTTAGTGCTGGTTTTGGTAATGATGCTGTCCCAAAGGAAACATTAGATTGGATAAGGGTTGTGTGTAATGTGAGGAGTACATTGCAAAGACAAACATAACGTTGCTGGAGAGGCCATCCTCATCTCTGATTCGGAGGTGGAGGCGGAAGCTCCGTTTGAGGTTTTACTGGAGTCTCGGCAGGCGGAGGGCGCTGAATTTGTTCCGCTCTCCTCTGAGATTGAGGACTCTGATGGAATGTTGGACGGCGCGGAAGGCAAGGAGGTGAGGGTGACGTGGGGGTTGGCTCCAACCGGGGAGGACACCAGACTCAGTCTCTCAGAGATGGAGGTGGATATTCCTGGCTGGAGGAGGTCCTGGTCCGTCTTCAGTTGTGGTGGAGACTGGGGGTGAGGTATTGGAGTGGAGAGGCGGTTTGTTGGAGTGGGTGCTCAGATTGGTGGGGGGGGAGGATGTGGTCCGAGAGTGGGAGTGGCCTAGGAATGCAGCGCCATCCGCACTTGGTTGCCACTTCCACTGGAGCCACAGAGTGGATGCTCGGATTGGTGGGAGGAGAATGTGGTCTGAGGGTGGGAGTGTCCTAGGAATGCAGCACCATCCGCATTTGGTTGCCACTTCCACCGGATCTACACTTAAAGTAGTTGGTCATGCGGATCCAGTGGTTTCGTACACTTGCTGGGGAAATAAAGTGGTATATGGATTAGTGTGGTCTTGACCAGATTTCTGGTGGGTCATGTGGGATGAAGGGACATGGACTGGGTGGTGTTAGGATATGGTGTAACTTGGGGACGGGCAGCTCATAGCTGGTGGGAACAAATATTTTCTAGAATCTCCTTTGGCCTTAAATACCTTTAATTTTGGTTGGGCATTGCAAAATGGGAAGTTTATCCTTAGCTAGGGATTGGAAAGCGGAATAGGACTAGGAAGCAGGGGTTCTGAAATAAGCTGTCCGAGTTGTCCGAGTCGTCAATTTCCCCTTCCGGACAAGCAGTTTTTCAAAGCTGGCTTGTCCGGGGACAAGTAAAATTTCCATGGTAAACATTTTTCGAGAACGAAACTACTCTTTTTTCCGAAAATAAAAAACAAAAGTTTATATGTAAATAGCTAATGATTAATCTGCGGACTGGCACACGTTTTCAACTGCAAGGTAGGTAATTTTCCGATAATAATTATTGAATGTAGTAAACCANTGACCTTGACCTTGGAGATATTGACGTAATTCTTTCGCGCGACACACCGTCCAATGATGGTGAACATATGTGCCAAATGATTTCAAAATCCCTTGATGAACGACATAGTTATGGCCCGGACAAGCTCATTTATGGCCATTTTTGACCTTTGACCTCAAAGTGTGACCTTGACCTTGGAGATATTGACGTAATTCTTTCGCGCGACACACCGTCCAATGATGGTGAACATATGTGCCAAATGATTTCAAAATCCCTTGATGAACGACATAGTTATGGCCCGGACAAGCTCATTTATGGCCATTTTTGACCTTTGACCTCAAAGTGTGACCTTGACCTTGGAGATATTGACGTAATTCTTTCGCGCGACACACCGTCCAATGATGGTGAACATATGTGCCAAATGATTTCAAAATCCCTTGATGAACGACATAGTTATGGCCCGGACAAGCTCATTTATGGCCATTTTTGACCTTTGACCTCAAAGTGTGACCTTGACCTTGGAGATATTGACGTAATTCTTTCGCGCGACACACCGTCCAATGATGGTGAACATATGTGCCAAATGATTTCAAAATCCCTTGATGAACGACATAGTTATGGCCCGGACAAGCTCATTTATGGCCATTTTTGACCTTTGACCTCAAAGTGTGACCTTGACCTTGGAGATATTGACGTAATTCTTTCGCGCGACACACCGTCCAATGATGGTGAACATATGTGCCAAATGATTTCAAAATCCCTTGATGAACGACATAGTTATGGCCCGGACAAGCTCATTTATGGCCATTTTTGACCTTTGACCTCAAAGTGTGACCTTGACCTTGGAGATATTGACGTAATTCTTTCGCGCGACACACCGTCCAATGATGGTGAACATATGTGCCAAATGATTTCAAAATCCCTTGATGAACGACATAGTTATGGCCCGGACAAGCTCATTTATGGCCATTTTTGACCTTTGACCTCAAAGTGTGACCTTGACCTTGGAGATATTGACGTAATTCTTTCGCGCGACACACCGTCCAATGATGGTGAACATATGTGCCAAATGATTTCAAAATCCCTTGATGAACGACATAGTTATGGCCCGGACAAGCTCATTTATGGCCATTTTTGACCTTTGACCTCAAAGTGTGACCTTGACCTTGGAGATATTGACGTAATTCTTTCGCGCGACACACCGTCCAATGATGGTGAACATATGTGCCAAATGATTTCAAAATCCCTTGATGAACGACATAGTTATGGCCCGGACAAGCTCATTTATGGCCATTTTTGACCTTTGACCTCAAAGTGTGACCTTGACCTTGGAGATATTGACGTAATTCTTTCGCGCGACACACCGTCCAATGATGGTGAACATATGTGCCAAATGATTTCAAAATCCCTTGATGAACGACATAGTTATGGCCCGGACAAGCTCATTTATGGCCATTTTTGACCTTTGACCTCAAAGTGTGACCTTGACCTTGGAGATATTGACGTAATTCTTTCGCGCGACACACCGTCCAATGATGGTGAACATATGTGCCAAATGATTTCAAAATCCCTTGATGAACGACATAGTTATGGCCCGGACAAGCTCATTTATGGCCATTTTTGACCTTTGACCTCAAAGTGTGACCTTGACCTTGGAGATATTGACGTAATTCTTTCGCGCGACACACCGTCCAATGATGGTGAACATATGTGCCAAATGATTTCAAAATCCCTTGATGAACGACATAGTTATGGCCCGGACAAGCTCATTTATGGCCATTTTTGACCTTTGACCTCAAAGTGTGACCTTGACCTTGGAGATATTGACGTAATTCTTTCGCGCGACACACCGTCCAATGATGGTGAACATATGTGCCAAATGATTTCAAAATCCCTTGATGAACGACATAGTTATGGCCCGGACAAGCTCATTTATGGCCATTTTTGACCTTTGACCTCAAAGTGTGACCTTGACCTTGGAGATATTGACGTAATTCTTTCGCGCGACACACCGTCCAATGATGGTGAACATATGTGCCAAATGATTTCAAAATCCCTTGATGAACGACATAGTTATGGCCCGGACAAGCTCATTTATGGCCATTTTTGACCTTTGACCTCAAAGTGTGACCTTGACCTTGGAGATATTGACGTAATTCTTTCGCGCGACACACCGTCCAATGATGGTGAACATATGTGCCAAATGATTTCAAAATCCCTTGATGAACGACATAGTTATGGCCCGGACAAGCTCATTTATGGCCATTTTTGACCTTTGAACTCAAAGTGTGACATTGACCTTGGAGATATCGACGTAATTCTTTCGCGCGACACACCGTCCAATGATGGTGAAGTAATGTGCCAAATGATTTTAAAATCTGACACTGAACGACATAGTTATGGCCCGGACAAGCTTGTTCCGCCCGCCCGCCAGCCAGCCCGCCAGCCAGCCAGCCCGCCAGCCCGCCCGCATTCGCCAATCTAATAACCAGTTTTTTCCTTCGGAAAACCTGGTTAACAAAAGTGTATGTTTGTATTATTTGCTTAATGATCTTTTCCTTTATCTATCTTAAAAGTACGGACAAGGACTTCTTAGGTACGGACAAGTGAATTTGTGGATCCAACTTGTCCGTGGACAAGTAGACTCTTAAAATATTTCAGAACCCCTGGGAAGGGGGGCTTGTAAGAATGGGGAGGAGTGTGGTAGAGACCGGGTTGACTAGCCCGTTCTGACCCGTCCGGTGGCTGCCAAAAAGAAGTTTGCAGTTCCGGTCCCAGTTTCGCCATTGTACAGACGTCTTGACTATCTTTGAAATCTGTGACGATCCTCAGTGATTACGCTAGCAAGTGTCCCGATACAGCGACAAAGTGTGAGTTCAAACCTTATTGTAATACTCATATTACAACAATCTGGCCAGGCCCTGCCCCGTATGTACAGTACTGGGTCTACACCGAGTGTACTTAAGGGTGGGCGACCACCTAAAGAGAGTCCACAAGATGTCAACAGAGGACACCAGGAAGGTCCTCTTGGAGCAGCGAGCCTCCAACGGTAGGGGCAAGAGTGGCCGTGCGTAGTACCGGTGCGGCATCTGCCAGCGGGCCGTGGTGAACACCGCGAGGCACCTGTCCTCCACCCAAGGCCTCACCCCTGGGTCAGAGGAGTATGTGCGCCACAGGAGCCAGTTTATGAAGGTAAGTGTTACATTGTGTTGATGTGTATATCAAATTTAATGTTTAAACATTAGAAACACTTTAATGCAATTGTTTATAACCCGTTCAGTTAAACGCCATGAAAAACTTTTCAGATGAAGGCACAGAAGCACCCTGCCACTGCCACCGCCTTAGCGTACGGGTCCACATCCGGCCGGTCCACCTCCGGGTCCCCATCCGGCTCCTCCTCTTCATTTGTTGAGCCTGCGCCTTCACCTGCAGCCTTTGCTTCCTCCAGCTCTTGAGCTGGCGCCTTCGCCGGCATCTTCGCCCCTGCTTTCGCCGGCGACCCCAGCCTTCCCCTCCGCCGTCACCCCCAGCCCGGTGGCCCTGCTTTCTGCCATCAGAAGACGTGTACGATCGGATATGGCAGTGGATGGCGTTGAGGCTGAAGAAAATGCTAGCCGGTCCGGCCTTTATGGAAGCATTCTTAGCGGCTTTCTGGCAGCCGGCCCAGCAGTGGTAAGTTGATGTAATATTAGCTGACATTTGTGTTGTAATATAACTTCACGTTCGCCAATGTTTAGCTATTGATGTTTATTAGTGCTAAAGTTTTAAATTATAAAATGGCGTTTTACATTTGTTCCTTTTCAGAGCAACCTCCAAGAAGCCCCCGTACCATACTAGTGCCTTAAATTACTCAACGCGGAGAGGCCGCCGGGTACACACCCAACCTTAGTCTGGACGCCGCACCTGCCCCCACCCTGGCGAAGAAACCACCTGCCCCTGCCACCAAAGCCTAGCAGGTCTGAGCTGTCCACCACCAGCTATAAGTTGCTGTGATATTTGCTGACATTTGTGTTACAAATAACTTCAGGTTTGCCAATGTTTAGTTATTGATGTTTATTAGGGGTAAAGTTTACACTTATAAAATGGCGTTTTACATTTGTTCTTTTCAGTTCCAACTCCCAGCACATGTACCGGTGGCTGGGAGATGTGCAGCAGATACCAAAGAGAGCCTCGTCCGACGCGTCGCCACGGCTACATGTGGGGAAGAGTTTGTGGTCCCTGTGCCGCCCCACGCCGAGTCTGCCCACCCGCCTCCCAGCCCCGGAGCTACCAACTGTGCCATTGGAGGCCGCACCTGCCCCCAACCGCCAGGAGCTTCCCACCGTGAAGGCTGTGCCCGTGGTTGTGCCACACTCGTCGCCCGAACTCCTGATCGTGGACAGGGACCGGAGCCAGGACAAGGTGTTCCAGGAGGAGGAGGAATTCACGCTGCGCCTATCCTCCAGTGAGGCCAGGCCAGCACAACCACCTCTTCCCTCGCCCTGGCCACCGGGAAGACCATCGACTCAGACGATGAGGTCCGTGAGATATTGGACGTTTTCTCGGACGGCATCACCCACTCAGCCTACACAGGTGAGACGGTGTCCATAGTAGCTGTACGCACTAAGCGTACAGCTAGGATGGCTCGACTCACGGATCAGCAAATCTCTCCCGGACATGCTGATCAGTGAGTCACCCGTGTTGGCTGACAGGTGATTTTGTCTGCGATATGCTTTTGTTGTTTCTTTGTTATGATCTTGTATTTTTTTGTATTTTATTTTTGTATAATGTTGTTTTGTTCATTTTGTTAAACATTTATATGTTTAGGTATCCTTTGTAAGTACTGGTTCTACTGGTTGTAATAGCTATACCAAGGTAAATACTTGATTTCTTGTTTAATTTTTATGCATTTTTGATATGTACTGGTTATATTAACTACCCAGGATTTTGTCTTTCTGAAAATAAAAATTATTGCACAAAGTTGTGCAATATTAGAAAGACAGTCACTTGTTGTTATCAATATCGCCTTGAGCTAAGCGAAAAGATTTTTCAAACACAAAAGTGCCTTGAGCTAAGCAAACAGATTTTTCAAACACAAAAGTGCCTTGAGCTAAGCGAAAAGATTTTTCAAACACAAAAGTGCCTTGAGCTAAGCGAACAGATTTTTCAAACACAAAAGTGCCTTGAGCTAAGCAAAAAGATTTTTCAAACACAAAAGTGCGAACCAACAAACAATATTACTTAAGGGCTAAATGTATCCGATGCTATTTTGTTATAATTTTGTTATAATAATGCGTAAAGTGTCGGCCCGGATTAGTCAGTGCAGTGCGCACAGGTGACGTAACCCTAACCTAAATCTATCAAGAAATGACAATATGAAGACTCTAGTTTTCTAGAGTTACTTTTTCTTGACTCTGTGTTTCTAGTTAACTGGGACCTGTTGGCCATATAAAGATACAAGAAACCGTCAGAGACAGGTGATGCTCCCCAAAGTTGTTTTTTTGTCACAATAGTGCACTATATATTCAGATAAAAGGAAACGTCTTGAGGGGCATAACTTTGGACAAAACAAGAATTGCACTATATGTACAGTTTATAGAAAATTTCAAAGGGCCATAACTCTGTGAAAAATCATCCGACCAGCACCGGCTGATAATATGCACATCTCCTGTTGGTAGTGAAGCTTCCAATAAAGTTTCATTGAATTCCCGTAATAAGTTGCTGAGAAATAGCTCGGACAAGAATTGCACTATATGTAGAAAGGAAAATTTCAAAGGGCCATAACTCTGTGAAAAATGATCCAACCAGAACTGTCTGATCATATGCACATCTCCTTTTGATAGTAAAGCTTCCAATAAAGTTTAATTGAATTCCGGTCATTAATTGCTGAGAAATAGCCTGGACGAAAATTGTGCACGGACGGACGCACGCACGGACGGACGAAGCGGGGACTATATGCTCCCCCCATTTTTTTTTAGCATAATAACTATCAGAAGATGTTCACCCTTGCACCACGATCAGGTAGCCTAGACTAGCAAGAGGCACGGACCAGTTGATTTCCGGTCTAAATTAAGGGAAATAAAGAGCTCAACAAATCACATAGCTTATCAAAAAAATAAATAAACAAACAAGAAAAATGAAGGCTTACTATTGATTGGCTGGACCTTCAGCCCCATCTCCATCAGATCGCACGGGGGATGGTGTTGGTACTGGGGGAGGGTGAATTGCCACAATGAGTGTGACATCTTTGAAGAGTCTGAAGTCAATGGAGTTGTCCAGCATTAACTGTACAACTTCATTGACTTCATTGTCATCGAAAAAATCCCCACCAATATAATGCATACACATGTAACCTAACCACATCCATCCCTCCATTCCACCCAGTCACCATGTCATCAACCGGCGCGAAGTCTGACGGAGATACCAACACAATAGCTTTGGGAGCATCCATTTTGCTTGCTGTATCAGGAAGTAATGAATATAATATAAAGAAGTGAAATGACAGGGTGCATTTTGCGGGCTTTTGGCACGAGGAAACCGTGCTGAAGCCCCGTTCTAGGTTAGACGTCAGACTACCAAGTTGATAACAGAAGATGTTAATAATAAAAAAACAAGATGTGTTTGTGAAACACTATGTCCCCTTTGAGCGATTTTGACCAATATATTTGACCTTTGAACTTGAAGGATGACCTTGACCTTTCACCACTCAAAATGTGCAGCTCCATGAGAAACACATGCATGCCAAATATGAAATTGATATCTTCAATATTGCAAAAGTTATGGCCAATGTTAAAGTTTGTGCGAACCAACAAACAAACCAACAAACGGACAAGGAAAAAACAATATGTCCCCCAGTATAGACTGGGGAACATACAAAAAGACTGCACAGGCTATTCTGGGACGACACTTTACGCATAATTATGCCTAACCATCATGTTTTATTAAAAAAAAAAAAAACACAACAAGGTATGTGTTTGTGAAACACAATGCACAATGTCCCCTTTTGAGAAATTTTGACCCATATATTTGACCTTTGACTTTGAAGGATGACCTGGTGCAGGTAAAAAAAAAAAAAAAGACCTTTCACCTTGAATGATGAACTTGACCTTGACAGAACTTGACCTCGGGACATTGACATTAAAGTATTTGACCTTATAGTTTGAGCGAATCTGTGGGTGCAGTTTTAAAAAAAAGGACCTTTGACCTTGAAGGATGACCATGACCTTGACAGAACTTGACCTCGGGACATTGACATTAAAGTATTTGACCTTATAGTTTGAGCGATTCTTTGGGTGCAGTTTAAAAAAAAAGAGACCTTTGACCTTTAAGGATGACCTTGATTTTTGCAGAACTTGACCTTTGACCTAGATGGGTGACCTTGAAGTTCAAACGTTCAGCTGTATAAGATACATATGCATATGAGATATGAAGTATATGAAAGAAGTTGTTAAGAAGTTGTAGTGTATATTGAATGAACGATTTTGACCCATATATTTGACCTTTGACCTTGAAGGATGACCTTGACCTTGAGCTTTTACCACTTAAAATGTGCAGCTCCATGAGATACACATGCATGCTAAATATCAAATTGCTATCTTCAATATTTCAAAAGGTATGGCCAATGATAAAGTTTGAGCGATTTTTACCAATATATTTGACCTTGAAGGATGACCATGACCATTTACCACTCAAAATGTGCAGCTCCATGATATACACATGCATGCCAAATATCAAGTTGCTATCTTCAATATTGCAAAAGTTATGGCCAATTTTTAAGTTTGTGCAAACCAATTAACAAACCAACAAACAAACCAACAAACCAACAGACAGGGCAAAAACAATATGCCCCCCAGTATAGAATGGGGGGATATAAAAATAGCCTGTGCAAACTGCACAGGCTAACCCGGGACGACATTTTACGCACAATTATGAATAACACTCATGTTTTATTTAAAAATAATAATAAAAAAATTAGCCTGTGCAATCAGCCTGTGCGGACTGCAGAGGCTAATCCAGGACGACACTTTACGCACAACCATATGGCAATCTGGTTATATTTTGTATTTTGATGTATCATAGAAATCAAAACTTGTGATAAGAATAGTTATTTGTCAATGTGTTACATATTATTGAAAAAATGTCAATTACAAATCTCTACAGATTGGCCATACATGTAAGACAATATCGTATTTTATCTGTTTATATTGTACATGATTAGACAATTAACTTGTTTACATATACATACTTTATTTCAGTTGTTAACTAAATGATAAGTAAAAAAATAAGACAAAGATTTTGGACAATTTGATTGCCTGCTTCAGCGCGGGCTTTTGCCTCGACCAGCACGCACCTCCTGTGCTCAGTGAGATGAAGCTCACGCACCTCCTGTGCTCAGTGAGATGAAGCTCACGCACCTCCTGTGCTCAGTGAGATGAAGCTAAGACTTTGAACAGTGAAGTTCATTGTTCATTATTATAATTGTAAGTGAAGTGAGTGTGACTATTCATGGATAACCAGGATAATACACCGGGACAAAGCAAGGTAAGTTTTATATATGATGTAACACTGCCATTATATTAAGCATTAATTAATTTAACCCATTATGTTTTAATATTAAGTAACAGCACTACAATGAGCTTATTGGGTGCGAAATTTTATTTCAGAAAAAGGCAAAGCACACCCCAAGGCCCTGTCCCATATGCCAGCTGCGGAGCATAAACACCGTGTTCCAGAGGCCGGGAGACCATGTCAAGAGGCAGCACAAGCTCTCGACCAAGGAAACAAAAACGCTCATGTCTGAGCAAAGGGCCTCGACTGGGGCAGGAAATTACCACCAGTGTGGAATATGCGGGCGCGCCGTCCTGGACCGGGACTAGCACCTACTCCAAGAGCACGGGATCGCAGACAAGCGATCGTATGAGTATGTGACTCATATGCACGAGTTTAAGAAGGTAAGTGTTACATTGTGTTAATGTATATTTTGTATTCAATATGTTTAAACATTAGAAACACTTTGATGCAATTGTTTATAACACGTTAAGTTAAACGACATAATAAACTTTTTAGATGCACAAGCGGAAGCACCCGGCCACCCCAACGTGTATGCCTCCGGGTCGGCCTCCCGTTGTGCTGCATCCGCTCCCGCCAGGGGTTCAGCCTCCGCCTCAGCTTCCGCCAGTTCACCCGACGCCTCCGCATCCGCCACATGCTCGGCCTCTGCACTGCCGCCAACCAGTTCAGAGGAGCAGAGCGACGGGGAGCCAACGGGAAGGACATGTCCATCACGCTGGAGGAGTACAAGACGTCCGGTTTTGGGAGGTTCGCCTACTTTCATATTCAACAATACGTATAAAACATCCTCCTGACCTACTGCAAGCTCGTCTGGTAGGGCGCGGAAGACGCTGCCGTCACCGGGACCAGCCTGTCTTTGGGAACGGCGATGAGGAGGCTAGGCATACCTCCATCAACAAATGGCTCAAGGCAGCCTGGAAAAAGTAAGTTTCTGACTTGTGGGCATCATTTGCCTTCCTGTTTTTTTCTCATGATCTTACATATATAAACTAGGGAGTTTTTTATGATTTATGTTTGCTTTAATGAATGCATTTAATCTTCAGGTCCGGAATGGAAGTCAGGTTCCGGGAGTTTAAGATGTCAATGACAGCAAACCTGAAGCGGATGACATGAGGAAATCGCACCACTTTGCAATGAATGTGATTATGATACTCTTGACATTCAAAAGAGATGACTTGTGCAGTTCAGTCATTGATTGTTTACAGAGTTGACTTAACAATATTGACAGTGATCCACTTCATCTGAGCTGCCACGCTTTAGATTCCAAGAAGTGGCCTTGTGTAGTTGACCAAAAAGTATTACTTTTATATGGTAATGAAGATATGAAGCTATTGTGTGATCATTTTATAGTTCCATTGTTGAATGCAGGTTGCAATATAGATTCAACAAAATCTGAATGGAACACTTGTACCAAAATGCATAATATTATTATAACATTTTGATGTCCTCAATATTGTATATATAGGCAGATCTACATGTAATGGACTTGGGAACCATAAATAACGAATTTAACAATTTAATTGCCAATGTAAGTATTCTCAAATTTGCCATCTATTGTTAAAGGACAGAGTCAGCGAATATAAAAGAAAAAAACGTACAGAATCTATGACATAAATCATTTACGTTCATGAGCTAAACCTTAACATAACAATACTCTTTTAAACCATTACCACTTGATGCCGCTAAAAGACGCTTTATTGGCTTACCAGATAGTGCCGCTTATTGACTCTTGTATCGATCTACAGATGATACCGTGCACTACCGCATTTCTAGCTCCCACATATAGACGCAATGCGACTTTCTCCAATTTAGATCGTAAACAACCTATGTTTAACATTAAATGACGTCATAGTGGAATACACCTACATAAAGTTTAAATTCTTCCTACCAATTTCCTGAAAAAAAGCACATGGTTAATATTTAATGTAAAGCTAAAAATAGCGATCCAATTGTGTACCCATGCGTGAGTTTTTCCCTTGCACTTCCTATTCAAAGGTACAAGCCAAGATGGATGACGCGTTTCAAGCAAATAATGTTAAGGATGCTAATTCTGACAATAGCAGTCAGAATTTTCAGGCTTTGGACCAGAGGACATTCCCTCTGACATTGAAATTCCATACGAATCGGAATCTAGCGAAACTGAGTCGGATTCTGAAGACAAATCGGTGACGGAATGGACATCAAGATTTTCTCCCTTGGCGGTATGTACATGGACACGAAATGAAAATTAATTGTCAATTAGCTTACGACTTTTCATTGTAAAGTTCGGTTTTACGTTGCAGTGATCAATTACCTAGTTTTTGACCCGGCATGACCCATATTCGAACTTGTCTAGACATCATCTACATACAGCTTCTGACCAAGCTTGGTGAAGATCGGATGAAAACAACTTGAGTTAGTGAGCAGACAACCAATTCGGACCGACAGATAAACAAGCTCACTCCTATATACCCCCCTAAACTTCGTTTGTGGGGTTATAATAAGTTTGCATAAGTGTAGAGATATAAATTGCATGTATTATGTACATCAAAATGTAAATACAGGTATATAATCTACAACAATTTAATGTAAATTCATTCAATCATTTCAAAATCAAGTCAATTTTTCTTTTCAGTTTGATGACTTTGTTGAGCGACCTGGCCCCACCCTTCCTCAGGACTTCAATGACAAACTTGCTTCCCCTTTGGACTTCTTCTCTCTGATGTTCCATCCCATGATGTTGGCAAGGCACAGGAACAACTATGCCACATGGAAGATGGAGTCGGAGGGAAGACATGATCCAAGGTGGACGGAAACGGATTCTGTGGAGATAAATGCGTACATTGGACTCGAAAACATCTTCAAAGGAAATCAAGGCTTCAATACTGTCATGACTGTCAATAGGTTCCAGAAACTCAACCAGTATTTATGTGTCCGACAGAGACGCTGAATCCCCACGAGGAGCATCCAATCATGACAAACTGTATAAAATTCGACCTGTAATAGAGCATGTTTCAGGGACATCTGGTGACAGCTATACGCTTGGCAAGCAGGTGGTAGCAGATGAGGCAATGGTGAAATTCTATGGACAGAATTCAATGAAGCAGTACATGAAGGCCAAGCCAATCAAACGAGGAATAAAGATATGGATGTTGTGCGACTCGAAAACATACTACTGTTCCAAGTTTAGCGTGTATCTGGGTCCCCAGAACAACGCCAACGGAACATGGACTGTCATATAATGTTGTGAGGAATTTGACCAGTGAGATTCGAGGAACTAACCGTGAGGTCTACTGCGACAACTATTTCTTGAGTGTAGCCCTCATGGAAAAGTTGCTTGAAGATGGATTGTTCTCCTGCAGCACGGTTCGGGTCAACCATAAGCAGTTCCCTGTAGACTTTAAGAAGCCAAAGGATCTCCGGGAACGAGGGCAGTTCAAAATCTTACAGAGAGTAACCTTGAATGTAACAGCATCAGTGTGGCGGGACAAGGAATTAGTGCATCATGTGAGCACTCTGACCGACCCCACTCTGTGGCTTCCAGCTCAGCGTCCGACAGGGGCTGAAGTTTTGAATCTGCAACAACCCCACGCCGTGAAAGCATACTGGAAGTACATGGGTGGAGTTGATGTCCACGACCAATACCGGCTATGTTACGAGGTTGGACGTAACTCCAAGAAGTGGTGGCGCTACCTGTTTTGGTTCATAATAAACACTGTCATTGTGAATGCGTACCTGATTTTCAAGGAAACTAGTAAACGCAGGTATTCCAAGAAGCGCTTCGGCCACCTGGACTTCCGAGAAGAGCTTACTGAGCGATTGATTGCAGGCTACTCCAAGAGAAAACGGGCAAGCCAAGGACAGGCGCAGGCTGGCCTTGTCAACAAGGAGAATGTGGGTCCCCATGTCCACGCAATTCTGCCTGGAAAACATCGAAGGTGCAAGTATCACAGCCTTGTTCTGAAGGAGCGCACCGACACGCGCTATGGTTGCACAACATGCATGACGCCACTGTGCGGCAATGGGTGCCACAATTTGTGGCACAATATGACTGTGCCCGCACCGCACTAAAGGACTTGTGATGTTGAACGTTGTACATAGACTAGTGTTTGAAACAATATGGACAAATTTGTGGCACAATATGATTATGACTGTGCCTGCCACGCACTAAAGGACTTGTGATGTTGAACGTTGTACATGTCATAGACTAGTGTTTCAAACAATATGGACAAATTTGTGGCACAATATGACACTAAAGGACTTGTGATGTTGAACGTTGTACATTGACTAGTGTTTCAAACAATATAACTTATTTTTTAATTACATAAATGTTAATTTCATCCTTTTTAATGACATAATTTATTTTAATTCATGAAATTAAACATATGTAATGGAAAGAAGATCAGTACAGTAGAATTATTTACACTTGCTATCAAACTTCAGTTCAAAAAAATGTATGGGATACCAAAGGTGTCTAAACTTTAACTTCTGCTTTTATTACATCACAATATATGTGTTTGTTTAAAAAGCTACTCTCAGGCTTTAATAAAAATGTTTTAGCAAAATCAGCTGCACCAGTTCTGACTGTTTGTTTCAAGTCAAGTAGTTGCCAGTTTCTACCAATTATTGTGAGTGTTTTGGTTAGAAACCCACACAATAGGTCACCCCTGTGATCTAAATCCATTTAATCAGCAGCAAAAACATTTCTTTTAAAGATATGTCAAAAACTTAATCTTGGTTTTTCTTTTTATGTCTCCTACTACAAGGTAAATATATAGTTGCAACGTCTTATTGACAGCACTTGTACTGATTTTGACCAAACACATGTGCAACTTACACTATTGAGTTATTAAGGAATAAAATCATTAAAATCAAACTAATTACTGCAGATATTAATTTATGTTTTCAGAAATAAAATAAAACAACTGGAGGAAGATGTTCGTAGCCTTTATAGAAAATTGAGGAAACTCGAGGATAGGGTCTCAGAGTTGGAGAAGGATAAAGCATCTAACTCTAGGACAGAACAAGTGGCGGAAAAAGTGGACAGGACAGAACAGTTGGTGAAGGAGAAAGAGTGACAGGAAAGTGTGTCAAAAAAGGAGGCTGATACGATACTTGAAACTAAGCCAAGCCAGGCAATCTGTGAACAAGATGTTGAAGCCATTGTAGGCAAGGCAATTGGGGATCAGAACAAATTCAAACATTTGTGTTTATATAAGTTCACACAGGAGGAATAAGTATCTTGCAACCGAACAGGGAAGCCAACTATCAAATGTATGGACAATGTTAAACCCCAGTTAGATCAGACCAAATTTAAGGAACTGGAAACATTTGTGTTAAAATACACTTCATACTATAAGCAAACTTTAAAAAAAAAAAAATGAAAACTTACATAAAGTTCTTAGAAGAGAGAAAAATGGAACAGTCTGATGTGACCTATAAGCCTTTTAAATAAAGCAACATATCAAAAATCATTGGATTTGGTGTGTCATTCTGTCCATCTGTCATAATTTTTAACTTGAATCGTAATATAATAGCTGCTCGCTGTCTTTAACTTACCGTAATACATTTGCTCTTGAATGAAAATGCTTCCACTGACAAACTTCAAATGTATATAAATTCTACCTGCCACATCCATTTTGGGTCAAAGGTGATTTAAGGTTTGCACTAGAAAAGCAGTGCTTTTTTCAATGGGCTATAGTTAAAAAAAAAACTGAACCAAAGAAGTTCAATTAAATGTTCCAAAACTGGTCTGAAACAAATTCAAGAACTAACTAATTGTTTAAGAAATTTGATCTCGCTCAGGTCTTTTGATTTCTGTTCTAGAACAAGTTCTTGAACAAAGTTGAAAAATTATAAGTTTTGGAATTGCCAATTAATATTCTTGAACTTTTTTGGAAAGTGTTCTGGAAATAAATTTCTGTTCTATAACAATCTTTCTGGAACTTTTCTGGAACATGTTTAGTGTTTTTCCCAGGCCATTTCAGCGTGGCGCCGCGCCACGCCGCCCTCCCGAAGCGCCACTCTGCCCTTTTCAAAGGCAAAAAACACAACGCGCCCTTATCGATTAAATCTGTATTGCCTTATGACCTAACTTGTCCGCATAATCAGCGTCTGCAACATGTTGTCTTCATTGTTTCACACATGATTATGTGTAAGAAATGCAAGAAAGTTAGAAATGCATCACTTCAACATAATGATAAATATTATAAACACATTAGAATTGATAAGTAAAAATAACCTATACAAGTATACCCATAGCCGTTATAATAAGTAATAATCTATAACAGTATTTTAATAGCTTAAAAGGCACCACATGTATAACTGCCCTTTTTTGCATAAACCGCACATTAAAACGCCCTTTTTGAATACACTGCGCCATGCGCCTGTGCCCTCCTGGGAAAAACACTAATGTTCAAGAACGAGTTCCAGAATAAATTTCTGTTCTAGAACAAGTTCTTGGAAATCTTTATTCAAGAACTGCCATTTAATGTTCTTGAACTGTTCTGGAACATGTTCAAGAATTTAATCAAGAACAGTTCTTGAATTTTTCGCAGGGGATCTTTGGACACGATCCTATTTATAACATTCAGCAGGAAATATATATTTGTTGTTTCTTCCCTTTTATTGCTCAGTATGATATGACAGCAGGCCTTGAAAATCGATTTGCTTGAATTGCAACTTTAAACTATTCCTGGGCTAGCAGAAATGTCTTTTTGAAATTTTTTGAAGCCTGTGTCAGATATATCATTATTTTACATTATTTCATCTCCAAACAATGTATATGACTTTACAACAAAGATTTCTTACAAGATTTTATGATTAAGAATCATCAAAAGCAAAGCATGCTGTCCATTTTTCAGTAAAATGTATAAATTTTCAGTATTGATGCTCAAGAATGGCATCATTGACTGGCCCAGATGATAAATGACGCGCCAGATTCAACATGTAATTCTGCAGTAAAAGTCAAAGTCTTTGGCAAGCATGAATACCTGTGCGTGTACGCAACAAAAGACATCATGCCAGGAGATGAAATTCTTTACAACTACAAGGATGAAGAAAAATTATGGCGGAGAAAAAAGGTACATCAATGCCCTTTAAATGTTTCCTTTGTATTTTGACTGATGTGAATTTTGTGTATGCTTGCTAGTAAGTTTAGGTACATGGACATTTTAAATTTATTAAACTTTTGAAATTTATTATTAAATAATTATGCAAATGCAATACTGAAGTTCCTTATGTAAAATTCAAAATAAAATGGTACATAAAAAATCTAGAAGAATGGGATAAACTTCACTTAAAGCCTCATAAAAGGTGACAATTCCAATTATTATGCATATAAACTAGTCTAATTTTTACCAGATTTCAGTTACTCTTGCATAAAAAATGATAATAACACAGCTTAGGTGCAACATGGTCAAGAATTATGGAATATATACCCGTTTCTTAATTTGAAGAAATGTTTATATTTTGCAATTTCCATACAATTTCGCTATCTCCCATTTTCCTCGGCTTGTTTCGTAAAGTACGCATAAATTGATGACGTAGTACTAACAACACAATATCTTCGTAAACAAAGAAAGAGAACATGAGATCGGTAAGATATTTTGTGTTGTACAATATTTGTTTTACATGTAATTGCATCATGCATACTTGTTTTAATATATGTTTCATTTTCTTGATTTCACTTTTGCCTTGATTGTTACAAATTGCGACTTTGCAAAAATACTAATTTTAAAGAAACTGATTGCAACTGTACTCAGTGTCTATATTTTCGGACATTGAATTTTCGCGGTTGTATAAATCGTTTATATACCCGTAAAGTAGAGCAAGTTGGTAATGAATAAATATGGTTTAATGTATTGACCGCAATTTGGTGCAAATAAATATCTGTTTTGAAAAAAATATGTATATGTACAACAAGAAGTGCTGTCAGACGAAGCATGCATTCTACAAATACAAGAGCCACAAAGTTTGGTCACCTGATTCAAGCGGCATTAAAATATGTTATCTTTCAATATTCACTTAAGACGTCATCATCAAGCTCGAACAGCATTATTGACAGTCCTATTGTGCTTCTAGGAAAAAGGAGGGCCTCCCAAAGAACAGCATCCCCAAGCACAAGTGCCACAGTGAGCCCCATTCGACCAGGTATATATAGGTAGCTGCTTAAAAAAACTTGGCGGTGGGCCCTTTTTGTCAATTTTACGCACAATAACAGGGATTTCAACTGAAGCAGAATCCTGCGTTTTGATGCAAGCAAACTGCAGTTTTTTCAGTTTTGACTCTTTCCAAAAAAATAGCCTTACATCAAAAGAACCAGAAATGATTTTGTTGCTACAAATAATGCTTTGTTGAAATTGTTTAAACCATGATTATGACAAATAAGCTATTATAAAATATTAAACATTCATAAAAGAAAAAAAATCAAATTACTTGAGTGTTTTGACCCTAAGCATTTTCATTTTGACCACTAATAGTTGGCAACGGCGGGTCATTTCTACTCCTGGTTTTCACAATTTACTGAAATTCCTGATTTTTTTTTATGTACACATGCCTTTTTACTTTCCCAAACTTTCTTCAAAAGCAGTGAATTATTATTGCTAAATGCTTCATTTGTAAAAAAACAACTAATTACTGTGCAATAGAGCTACAACAATTCGATATGATTCATCGAAAAACTGGTTTTAAATGCCTTCCATTACAATACCAACCCTACCAAATTCGATTCGATTCTTTAACATAAAGACGTTGATATGTAAAGTGCGCTGTATTCTGACTATTTGATACTGTAAGGTGTAGGTTTTATCTTTACCTGTAATTACGAAGCACACGATTGGTTACTCATTACTTTAGTTATCCAATCAATAAGCGTGTTACGGTCTACATTCAGAAAAAGCGTCAAAGTGGCTGAACAAGAGTGCAAAACTATCACACAAAAAAAGAAAAAGAGTTGAAATGCACCAAGTGACCCCGTGGCCTAGTTTTTGACCCCGCATGACCCATATTCGAACTTGACCTAGATATTGTCTAGATACAACTTCTAACTTAAGTTTGGTGAAGATCGGATGAAAACTATTTGAATTAGAGAGCGGACACTGCTGTGGACGCCGCCGGCGCCGGCCAAGGGTGAAACTATAATACGTCCCGTTTTGAAAAAATGGGCTTTTAAAAAGTTGTGGCCGACAAATTGAAAATATCAGATGTGCCGAAGAAGCTTTAATCAAAAGTGTGGAAGTATTTTGGGTTTCGGGTTGGTAGCCCTCCGGATCAAGCTACGTGTAAACTGTGCTTCACGGACGTGGTGTACCCGAAGTCCGGCTCAACCACTTATCTAAGGCAACATGTCCAACGCAAACAGTACGTTGATTTAGCAGGTAGCACCAGTGCAACAACTCAAGTCACCAGCCAGAAAAGTAGTTCTGCTTCTGTTGGGAATTTGTTAAGTGGCCAGCTGAAAGTAACTGACATGAACAGATTTAAATTAACCCCTGAAACTGGCTTGTGACATGAGACCATATTCCACGGTACAGAACAAAGGTTTCAAACACATGATTAATACTTTAGAACCCAAGAACAAACTGCCTAGGCGTACACATTTCAGTGAAAAGGTTGTGCCAGCACTGTTGAAAAAGGTTATCGACAGGGTAAAGTTGCAACTTAATTCTGCAGACAGTATTGCCATAACTACAGACTCATGGACATCGAGGGCTACTGAGAACTATGTTGCTGTCACTGCCCACTTCATCAATAAGGACTGGAAAGTTGAAAATTACACTCTTGAAACAAAAAAATTGAGGAATCTCATACAGCGGAACATTTGGCTGAAGCTTTGAAGGACACATCGGCACGCTGGCAACTAGAACGTGATGGCAAGGGGCCAGCCGTTACCACGGACAATGCTAGCAACATTGTTCGTGCAGTGAAAGAATCTGGTTTAAATCCACAGGTTGGATGTTTTGCCCACACCCTTAATCTGGCTACACAAGGAGGTCTCAAAGTTTCACAAGTTGATAAACTTTTAGGTAGAGTAACCCTGTGGTAACATTCTTTCATAAGAGTACTTCAGCAACAAGTGTTCTTAAGGTAATGCAGGCTAAACTTGATCTTCCCGAGCACAGACTACTGATGGATGTACCAACCAGGTGGAACTCCACTTATGATATGTGTGAACGATATCTAGAGCAGCAGGCAGCTGTTTATGCTGCGCTACTGGAACTTAAAAAAAAGAAAAGTGAACGAAATCATAACTTTATCAGATGGAGATATTCAGAACGTTGAGTTGCTTATTGGAATCTTGAAGCCGCTCAAGACAGTAACAACTATGATGTGCAGCCAGACTCACCCTACAGTTTCTCCCATACATCCTCTGAAAGAAATGTTGCTACAACAGCTTGAGGTCCAGCCCTCTGACAGCACTATGGCTTTAGAGATCAAAAAATCAATTAGCTCTTATCTCAAGCCAAGGTTAGCCTTCAGGGGTGTCAATTGTCCCAAATTTGAAATCCTGAAAATGTATCTGGGGGCCTTGGGGCCGATAGGGCCCCCAGTGGGTTCAGGGCAAAGCCCTGGCCAGGGGTCCTGGGGGCCAGAGGCCCCGGAAGCTCCTGCATTTTAGCTTATTTGAAACAAAGAAATCACTTCTCCTGAGCTTAAAGACACCTGTATTTTTAAGTGATTTAAAACAGAAAAAAATGTTAGTTTGGCTAGAAAATATCACAATCTATTTCTTTAAAATTTCATGTAGATGCATGGGTCTGAGGTGGTATGTCCCCGTCAGGGGCGAAGGGCCGGCGCCCTAGCTTAATGTATAATTCCTGTGCAGTACATGTATTCTTTACAGTATTAATAAAAATCTAAATTAAACAAACACTGGAAATTTTAAAATTTTAATTAGGCTGACCTTAATAAATTGTGTGTTTGGAGTTACCCGACCGACTCACTAAAATACCCGCGACTCATATTTTTGTTAGCCTTTTTTTCCCACAACACCCAACACTTTATCCAGTTTAGTCCGGATTTTCTGCTTCATCAGCATACAGTACAATAACTGTTTCAATAATGACTTATGTAAACGCCCGTAACGATAAAGATACAGCGTGTTTGATTTGCAATAAAGTTTGAGGAAATCACAAACCAAATCATTAGCGAAATCATTCTGTTAAAATTTACCACCACACATTTAACACAAATTTAATAAACGCACGCTTTCCATGTGTTTGACGTGACGTTGTACATGTAGGGGATAATTTGCGCGCGCTTTTATCGAGACGAAGGTTAAACCACAATGTACATTGGCATTTTTTTTTTTAAAGAATGTGATAACGTCGAGTTTAAATTCGGATTGGTAAGAGTGTTTTGGATTACAAGTTTAATTATGCGCATTTGAGAATTCAACAAAATACGCGATACGGACCAAGTTCTAGGACGCTCATACTTCGGTACGTTGCGTTTTTCCGGATTTTTTTCCCGAAAACAAACTTTCGCCTGTCATATTGCACACCTTCTTTAAGTGGCAAACGTGGTTTGTATATAAACTATGCAAACTGATTGAACATCAATTAAAAAGGTGATAATTTGAAAGTGCCGAAGTGACAAATTGTGAATGTCGAAATGGTCAAACCCGAGTGCTTAGAATGAGCGAAATCGATAACGAGTGAAAATTTCCGGAATGCCGTAGATGATTCATTCTCAAATGATCGAGCACCCCCCCCCCACCCCTCCCC
>VMBQ01001558.1:97278-139895 GCA_007657795.1 Dreissena rostriformis
GTGAATGAACTGACATTAATTGCTATGATATTACCAAAAACATACAAGTAGACTATGCTTCGATTAAGCACAAGGTATATCTGATATATAAATAAAAAAATCAGTAGGTACGTCTACAATAGAAACTTGTTGAAAATAGCAAACACAAACAGTATTTTGATGTCATATTAATTTTCATGATCTTGGTGGTATGAATATGAATGAATAAAAATAGTGATTTGAACATAGACAATAGGCTTTATTCACGCCTCGGTATCGATTATCTCAAAACGAGGCTGATAACGCATGGTTGATTTACACGGTCCGTGCTCAGAAAAAAAATGGCGACGGCAAAGCAAGGATTAAGTGATGTTGGTTGGACCCGAAATCTGAAACCAATTCCAAATATTTCTATGGGAGAAGTGCAGGAAATTATAAACAAACACTCAAAGGTTCCAAGCAAGCATCTAGATAGAGGATACAGGCATTTTTTCGGACACCATGTGCACGGTATCGAAGGTAAACACACATGTCAAAATCTCAACTTACCGTGACAGGTCATTGTGACATTGATAAATATAGATCGAGCGGCGATTTTCTGTTGGAGATTGTTTACACTATTTGAAAATCTGTAAGATTATATTTTCTTGTTAACATTCTGTTTGACGTTTGATTAAAAAAAAATAATGCATTTTTATTTCATGACTATAGTCCTTGGCCTCGGGCAAAAGATATTGACTTAGTTACTAACGACATGGACACTTGTTGAATATAATTGTTCACTGTTTTACTGTTTAAAGTGTTATGGACGAATGTGTGTTTATGTACGTTAAATATTTTATAATTTTATTTCAGTGAAAGTCCATCCTAGGGGATGCTTTGTTCGAGCCAAGTGCTGCAGATCTTTTGACAAGAAGGGTGCAGTTTGGAATGTACATGTAAGTTGTGATAAGAAAATTAATTAAATAGATTTTTGTATTATCTTTGTGTTTTTTTTTCAAATTGTTGATTTAGTGTAATGATAACATTATAACAATAAAGTCAGACGGATGACTGTGCTAGTGAACCCAGTATCGAGATCGGAAATCTCATTTTATACATAAAAATGTTTTATGTTTAAACATAAATATGTTATATATTTATTACAGTACACAACTGGAACTTAGCCCATTTCCTGTATATTCTTTAACACTATATGTGAAATACATCATGAAGATCTGCATGACAAATTTAAAAATATTAAAGAAAGAGAAAATAATAAAAAAAACTAAGGTCATTTGGTACAATTGCTGAACAGTTTTACATGTATGCTGTCATTTCATTGGAGTCATTATTTTCTTTGTTTGCAGATATCCANGCATTACAAATTTAAAAATATTAAAGAAAGAGAAAATAATAAAAAAAAAATAAGGTCATTTGGTACTATTGCTGAACAGTTTTACATGTATACTGTCATTTCATTGGAACCATTATTTTCTTTGTTTGCAGATACCCATGCTGAATTCCAAGGAGATCGAGTCACAGTCATGTGCATGCAGTGCTGGAAAGGGTTCGTGCGCCCATGTTGCAGCCTTANATATCCATGCTGAATTCCAAGGAGATCGAGTCACAGTCATATGCATGCAGTGCTGGAAAGGGTTCGTGCGCCCATGTTGCAGCCTTAGTTTACCAGGTTGCCCACTACAAGACGCTTCACAAGACAACTGTGCCAGAACTGGTGTCGAAAACATCTTGCTCGCAGTCTTTTCACATTCCATCAAAAGTTGACGGCATCAAACCAAGACCTGTCAATGAAGTCTCATTTGTCAAGCCAAACCCTAAGAAGTCACTTCATGAACAATCAGAGTCCTGTATTTGCAGCACTCTGTATAATCCTGTGAACACCCCCTACCCTGACAATGCATTTTTGGATGGCATACAGACATTGTTACCACTATGTGATGACACTCTACAGATTTTCAGATTTTGCCACAAACAAGTAATCGTCCACCAGTGAAAACAACTGCATATGGGACAGTGTATATTGGTTGTACATTGGCACATCAGTTACCGGAGCCAAAAGCAGATGGCAGCATATTTCGGATACCTGACGGGCCAGAGTTTCCAAAGATTCCTGTGCATGATCGTTGTGTACAACCAGTCTATGCCACAGTATTGACTGAGAATGAATCTCTGTTTATGGACAGCATGCAGGTATCAGAGAGTGAATCTGTTGAGATTGAGCATGATACACGATCACAAAGTCTCAATCCACTCTGGAACAGACTACGACAAAAGCGCTTGACAGCTTCAATCTTTAAGGATGTAGTGAGTCGACAGAAGGACTTTGAATCACTCGTGGAACGTCTAACCAGTGGGAGAAAAATACAGACGGCTGCCATGAAACATGGACTGGAACATGAATGCGAGGCAGCTCTTGAATACTCGACCCATAAACAAGTGAATGTAAGACCATGTGGATTCGTTATAAATCCCACAGCTCCATTCATCGGTGCATCTCCAGACAGAATTGTGTATGACCCTTCAGAGTCTGATCCTTTCGTCCTCCTAGAGATAAAGCGCCCGTTAGTCAGTGGTGGAAATAAGCAGATTAGCAGGGTATGTAAGTGGTAATGGGTTATCCCAAATAGTACTTATGTGTAACCCCACAGACTACTGATGTGTAACCACACTGATATTTCTACTCATATTCAACGCATGTTTCCCAATACATGTTTAGACCAACGTGACAGACTTAACAGATATTTGTACTTATGTGCTAAGTTTTAATTTAGAATTCCCTAGTCATATAATTATTGTTTTTTGTATTATTTTGCATATATGTTTTCATTTTTTGTGTTTTTGTAACAAGTTATAATATTTTTCTACGCATTTTGTTGGCTGGATTGGAGAAATTAAAAGCAGAAACTTCCATAACCGGTAGGATTGCATGCGAGATGCGCTCTGGGAAAACGGGGCTTAAACATTCTTAACAGAGATATATTAATCGATGGAATACTGGATGGAAACTGTTTTGTTTTCCATAAAAAAACTCCCAAAATCACACTGCTCTGGATGGTATGCTGTAGCAGACATGTGTAAGGTGGCTAATGTGAATCTGCCATTTGATGCAAAAAATGCAAAAATCCAGGCAATCTTCAGTCTGTGCAAGTTTAGATATGAGAGTTCAGCAACACAAAAAATGTAGTGGGCACATGAGCCATGATCTTGGCATAAATAAGGACAACTATCAATGTCCCCAAGGAGTACAGGCCGTGTCATGGGCAAGACGTTTAACAGTGTTGATGAAGGTATAAATAAGGACAACTATCAATGTCCCCAAGGAGTACAGGCAGTGTCATGGGCAAGACGCTTAACAGTGTTGATGAAGGCATAAATAAGGACAACTATCAATGTCCCCAAGGAGTACAGGCAGTGTCATGGGCAAGACGCTGAACAATATTGATGAAGGTATTTAAGATTTACAATTATTTATTCATTAACACTTATAAAACAAATAATTTCAGAATTCTTGTTGAGTCTTATTTAGCTGTTGACAGAATAATCAAACGTTCAATGACATATATGAGCATGTTGTAATAAATTTATTGCCGGTTATAAGTAAAAGGTTGATAAATATATATTAAATGTCAAGCTAATATAATTATGCCATAAGTATATTTACCTGAGGGCCCTTCATAACCTGAGCGCCCAAGAAGGTCGCACAGGAAACTAGGAAACAGGGCAGACTATGCAGGGCTAGATGTCGCTCAGCTGAGGAAGAGAAGGGGGCTGACAAAAAGAAAAGCAAGGGAGTAGGACAAGGCTGCCATATTGGGGAACAGGGGGACATGGCTGAACTCTTTTGGGCCTCCAATAAAATAACCCGAAGGTTCCAAAAAGAAAACAATCACTTGAGATGTCTTTAAATTTCACAGAGACACTGAGGAGATTGTGCCAATTTATTGGAGGATGTCTCATAAGGAGTGGCTCACTGATGAGCTAGGGCACATGCACAACGCAGCAGAATGATGGAGCTTAGATTTGTCTATTTATAGTACTATTGTGCATGATCTTATATTTTATGTTGTACATAAGTATTAATTTTGACCCTGCATGCCAGTGTCTTTTATTAATCTGCATACCCATTAAAAGTTACCATTTGTAAGATTTTAGAAAGCAAAAACGTACTCATCAATATATAAACAGTGTCCGACAAATCCATTGCCCGGAGCCCGGGGGCTACCGAANACCACTATGTGATGACACTCTACAGATTTTTAAGATTTTGCCACAAACAAGTAATCGTCCACCAGTGAAAACAAATGCATATTGGACAGTGTATATTGGTAGTACATTGGCACATCAGTTACCGGAGCCAAAAGCAGATGGCAGCATATTTCCGATACGTACCTGACGGGCCAGAGTTTCCAAAGCTTCCTGTGCATGATCGTTATGTACAACCAGTCTATGCCACTAGTCCAGTCAATCTGTAAGTGTACCCACAACTAATTGCAACAGAAATGATTTTTCGATATATAAATATCACCTCTTCATAATATCAAAAGTCTAGGAAAGTCTAGCCAGGGCAAAGTACCAAAAAATGACTCTAAATATGACAATTTTTCATGGCCCTAATTCTGAATCGGCATTGCCCACTCAGNATCCTTCATCTGTTCTTAAACCACCCCTCCCTTATTAGCGCCTTCCTCGACCTATCGATCCCTTGGTCCTCCCTTTCGCTAAATCAAAAATATTATAGATCTACATTTATAATTTGTTTTCGTCCTTTATGTTCGCATTCATTCATTGCTTGATTTTCTCATACATTTCACCTCCACACGCAGACTTTGTTGCTTAGTTAATAAAGTGGAAAACATGATCAAAATTGTTTCACGACAAGAAAAATCTTTAAGAAAAAAGAAGATATTTGGCAAAAATATTGATTTTGAAATAAATATTACAAAGTTCCGTTTACGTCAAATTGAAAACAAAGGCTTAATGGTGGTTGTTTTATTTCTAGTTCTTAGTCGAGTATTCAGCTCGTTAAATGTAATGTGTTGCATATTTATGTATTTATAATTCATTTGTATAAAGTTTATAAAAAAATATTAAGTACATATTACATTTTCTATGCACTGGTATACACGTATATATGGTGGAATTTGCAGAATATAACACATAAAGGGAATATGGTACCCATCACATTGACACATTACGGCACATTTGTGTACGTAAATAACGTCCTCATTTGGCATATTATGTATTTAACATTAGTTTGTTCTTTACGATTGAAATATATAGTATGTTTTTTTTTCAATTAAGACGCAGTTTTCTGATATCACACATTTATACATCATTGCGTTTTTGTAAATGAAAAGTCTAAGAACAATATAAAATTGAAGTGCTACAGTATTAGTAGCATTCGGGGAATGTCGGTAGCCTTTTATTAAAGGTTAAAGGTGCGGTTTATAGTCTGCTTCGATACCGTATGCATCTTCAGCCGACTTCGACATTAATCCCCCACACACTTTTATGACTTTCATGCACGATTTGCAGACAGTCTGAGTGCGTACTGACCTTGATATCCTGTGACATGTAATATACATCACAGTACATGTAATGTACCAGTATTACATTTAAAGAAAGTGAACATTTTTGTTTGTGCTGGAACGCTGGCGTATGTAAAACCCAATAATTTAACACTATTTGAAAATCTGTAAGATTATATTTTCTTGTTAACATTCTGTTTGACGTTTGATTAAAAAAATTTAATGCATTTTTATTTCATGACTATAGTCCTTGGCCTCGGGCAAAAGATATTGACTTAGTTACTAACGACATGGACACTTGTTGATTATAATTGTTCACTGTTTTACTGTTTAAAGTGTTATGGACGAATGTGTGTTTATGTACGTTAAATATTTTATAATTTTATTTCAGTGAAAGTCCATCCTAGGGGATGCTTTGTTCGAGCCAAGTGCTGCAGATCTTTTGACAAGAAGGGTGCAGTTTGGAATGTACATGTAAGTTGTGATAAGAAAATTAATTAAATAGATTTTTGTATTATCTTTGTGTGTTTTTTTTTTTTCAAATTGTTGATTTAGTGTAATGATAACGTTATAACAATAAAGTCAGACGGATGACTGTGCTAGTGAACCCAGTATCGAGATCGGAAATCTCATTTTATACATAAAAATGTTTTATGTTTAAACATAAATATGTTATATGTTTATTACAGTACACAACTGGAACTTAGTCCATTTCCTGTATATTCTTTAACACTATATGTGAAATACATCATGTAGATCTGCATTACAAATTTAAAAATATTAAAGAAAGAGAAAATAATAAAAAAACTAAGGTCATTTGGTACAATTGCTGAACAGTTTTACATGTATACTGTCATTTCATTGGAGTCATTATTTTCTTTGTTTGCAGATATCCATGCTGAATTCCAAGGAGATCGAGTCACAGTCATGTGCATGCAGTGCTGGAAAGGGTTCGTGCGCCCATGTTGCAGCCTTAGTTTACCAGGTGGCCCACTACAAGACGCTTCACAAGACAACTGTGCCAGAACTGGTGTCGAAAACATCTTGCCCGCAGTCTTTTCACATTCCATCAAAAGTTGACGGCATCAAACCAAGACCTGTCAATGAAGTCTCATTTGTCAAGCCAAACCCTAAGAAGTCACTTCATGAACAATCAGAGTCCTGTATTTGCAGCACTCTGTATAATCCTGTGAACACCCCCTACCCTGACAATTCATTTTTGGATGGCATACAGACATTGTTACCACTATGTGATGACACTCTACAGATTTTTAAGATTTTGCCACAAACAAGTAATCGTCCACCAGTGAAAACAACTGCATATGGGACAGTGTATATTGGTAGTACATTGGCACATCAGTTACCGGAGCCAAAAGCAGATGGCAGCATATTTCGGATACCTGACGGGCCAGAGTTTCCAAAGCTTCCTGTGCATGATCGTTATGTACAACCAGTCTATGCCACAGTATTGACTGAGAATGAATCTCTGTTTATGGATAGCATGCAGGTATCAGAGAGTGAATCTGTTGAGATTGAGCATGAGACACGATCACAAAGTCTCAATCCACTCTGGAACAGACTACGACAAAAGCGCTTGACTGCTTCAATCTTTAAGGATGTAGTGAGTCGACAGAAGGACTTTGAATCACTCGTGGAACGTCTAACCAGTGGGAGAAAAATACAGACGGCTGCCATGAAACATGGACTGGAACATGAATGCGAGGCAGCTCTTGAATACTCGACCCATAAACAAGTGAATGTAAGACCATGTGGATTCGTTATAAATCCAGCAGCTCCATTCATCGGTGCGTCTCCAGACAGAATTGTGTATGACCCTTCAGAGTCTGATCCTTTCGGCCTCCTAGAGATAAAGTGCCCGTTAAAGGAGTCGTACAAGGAAGCACCATGTCTGAAAGGAAACTCTGATGGGACATTTAGTCTTCGGGAAAGTAACTCCTACTATATGCAGGTCATGGGACAAATGGCAGTTACTGGACTACCATGGTGTGACTTGTGTGTCTGGACAGAAAACGACATGCATATCGAGAGAATTTATTTTAATGACAAACTGTGGTCTGATATGTTTTCCAAACTAAGTATATTTTACCATCAGCATCTGATAAAGAAATTTGTTTAGAGCAACATGAGCACTATTCTCTCATAAATATACTAAAAGAGGTTGCGGTGTTGTCATAGCTGTGCTATTTGCCTAGTAATCAAGAACTCATGCGTTTGATCACTAATCTCATAATGTTTTCATGATCTAATTCACTAAGTACTGGTTCTTCCCAGAAAAGTAGCTTTCTATGCAATAAAGTAATGGTTCTTCCCAGGAAAGGAGCTTTCAATGCAATAAAGTATTGGTTCAACTTCTTCCCAGGAAAGGAGGTTTCAATGCAATAAAGTACTGGTTCTTCCCAGGAAAGGAGCTTTAAATGCAATACAGTTAAAATGAATAAGTTTAAATTAGCTTATATACTGATATAATCATCTTTTGATAATGTTAATAAACATAGATATCCATATATGTTTGTTGAAGTATGATTGCAGTTGCATGACATGTATGAAGCAAATATTATTCTCTAGAGGTGAAAACCTTAAAGTTTATTGCTTTATTAATCAACTTATCAACAAACTTTTGTTGTATGACTTTCGAACAAACAGGGAATTAAATAACAATAACTGTTTTCTGTCTTAAACTCTTTACTCATTCACAATAGTTCAGTTATTGTCAACAGAATAAAAGCATTATCAAAGTTATAGTTTAGTGCTGGTCAATGCATAAAAATACAAAACTAAATTGAAGGCATTTTTGTAACCATCACATTAACAAAACAATTGTGGGTACAGTGAAGTGTTGAAATGGACATACAAAACAAACGAAAACTTTGGGTCACTGTTTCATTAAAGATTGTTATACAAAGTTAAACTTTCTTCTGATCTATTGTATTATAAACTAAAGATTATTTTGAAAAGTGTGCTCCTTAATATCAACCATGAAAGATATACCATTCACATGAAATAAATTATTAAAAGTTAGTTATCATGTAAAAGTTTACACAAATGTCTGTCTACTATGTAAAAATGGTTGGCATCCATAAACTATTAAATGGATTAATTAAAAAAAAATGATTTACAACAATCTCAACATAAAGAGGCTGACAGTCTTTGTAAAACTATCACCACTTTCCACTACAGTTCTGAATCTCATTAGAATAATGGACCACGGAACAGTGTCAAGAGACAACACACAGTCCAGATTTGAAGAGCTGACCCAGCCAATGCAATTGGCAAAGGAGCACAAAAATGTGATACTCTTTAATTCGTCGAATTGCTCTTTCGACATGAATCCTGACACGAGCTATTTCTTGGGTTTCCTCAACCTCCTCTTTGGTAAACTGATCACGCTTACTTAAACATGGCGGTATGTTCAGTGTTTTCGCTTGTTGATAAAAGGTCAATGAAGGTCAAAGTCGGGGTTATACAGCTACGTCGAACACCAAACAAGTATATAATAATACGATAATACTTTTAAAGGGAGACTGTACGATTTTCATATGTGTTAAATTGTAATATATTGATAAAAATATGTTACAATAACACAAAATATGCAAGAAAAAGTATGCATTGAAGACGAATTTCATAAAATGCAGCAAAGACAAGTTATAAGCGCTGGTTAAAGCCGATGCCGACACTTTTACTCGTATTTGCTAGGAAACAAAATTGTGTCGTATGAACGATCTGCACTAAAACTAAATTTAGATCCACATTGTACATGCATGATATATATGCTGGCGAATTTGGCTGGAAGCCTTTTTCGATTTCAGAATTAAATATCTGGCTTATTTCGCATTTTTCGACACATGTTCTTCTTAACTTTTATTTTAATTTATATTGAAAATATATGTATAACAAGTTTTTTACACATTTTATATAAATTCATAAATATTTGACAAAATCGTACAGTCTCCCTTTAATAATAATATGCGCATTTCATATCACAAATAGAATGCATTTTTTAACAAAGGGGACACTGATGTTTGTCTGATAGAGTTGATCTGAATTGAGTTGTCCCGCTCGATTGTTTCTGTGTTAAGACATGTGATGTATCCATCACATGTTTGGCATTTTTGGCTGTTGATTAAGGCCAATAAAGATCGTGACCTGGGTTAGACAGCTAAGCAAGCGCAAATCTATCACGAGTTCGGAAGTGGACGTATAAGTACATCATAAACTGATGTCGTGGTATATCTTATTGTTGTCATTAACCGACTGAATTGGCTGTCCGGTTAGCGCAGTGGTTGGTATACGTGCTTCGCACCTGGGCGACCCGTGTTCAAACCCCCCATTCCCGGAGTTTGGTTGGTGTTCACTTTTCCGGAAAGGTGGGGTTTCATCCGGATACTCCAGATTTCACTTACAACACAAGACAACAGCAACATGAATGGACATTACAGCTATTATTCAAAATTCGTCCAAACTTTCGTGCGTAAAATAATTAATTAGGTAGGAGTTCGAGGACCAACTCCGGTGCCCGTATTCACCAAACAATTCTTAGACTTAAGTCTAAGAATAAAGAAAATTCTTTAAATTGTAATATTCATTAATTGCTTAAATATTTACTCAAACCTGGTGCCCAGGTCCTCAGAAAATGCACTATCAGGCGCGGAGGCACCTCATAAGATTCGAAATACTAACAAACCGACTTAGCAATGGAATCTTTGCGCCGTCTTCTTAACTTCGTTCGGCGTATTGATATGATCTAAGTATAGCGACATATTATCTATGATTCAACAAACAGTATTAATTAATTTACTTTTTCTGTTCGTGCCTGGCATCGTTCCCTCAACTTTTACCTCTGAAACATGAGCATACCCCCATTTTTAAATAACCCAGTTAAGACAAAAGTTATTCTAAACACGTTCGTATCCGCGCATAAAATGGTACCATGTTAGTGTTCAAGTGTCGTATGAATAGATATATTTGCGGGAAATTAAAATGGAATTTATTGTGTCACAAAAAAATAAAGACGAGCATTTTGTATCTACAAACGTCTATGTTACCAGGCAACATCTGGCGTTGACATTTTGGATTTTGCTATTAGGAACACTGATTTTATTTTACGGATATTGTACGAAAATTTCGTTGATTTTGAGTAGTTATCGGGCTTTAAAGCGTTTAAAGAAAAATTGCAAAAAATGCACATCTACAAGTTTCTTTAAACTGATCTCAGTTTATATATCCTGAACTCGAATACCGCATAACAACTTGAATAAATTGCGCTTTTAAAAAAAATCTCATTTTTTACTTAAGTTGAAATTCAAATTATAATTCCATAAAAGATCTCGAATTACGTTTTTTAACACATAGTTTTCTTTATCAAAACATTTTTTACGTAGTAGTATATAAATGAAACTCGAAACTAACAACTTTTCTTACATTTTAAGTGTGTTAGATGAATCCAATATTCAAAGAAGTGAACTCGGTGTTATAACTCATATATGTCGCGTTCTGAGAAAACTGGACACAATGCATGTGCGTAAATTGTCATCCAAGATTAGCCTGTGCAGTCCGCACAGGCTAATCGGGGACGACAATTTCCGCTTTTATGGATTTTTTCGTTTAAATGATGTCTCTTCTTAGCGAAAATCCAGTTTAGGCGGAAAGTGTCGTCCCGGATTAGCCTGTGCGGACTGCACAGGCTAATCTGGGATGACACTTTACGCACATGCATTTTGTCCAGTTTTCTCAGAATGCGACACATATATGTAACTACTCTAAATCTTGGAACAAAAGCAGCCATCAGTACATTTGAGCCTCGCTCTCGGATAACGGGGCTTAATGCATGTGCGTAGTGTCGTCCCAGATTAGCATGTGCCGTTCGCGCAGACTAATTAGTTGCGACACTTTCAGCCTAATCTGGATTTTCGCAGCTAATAAGACGAACAATTCCATAAAAGCGGAACGTGTCGCCTCTGATAAGCCTGTATGGACTGCACATGCTTATCTAGGACGACCCTCAACGCACATGCATTAAGCCCCGTTTTCCCGGAGCGCGGCTCATTTATTTGTATGGTGTAGAAAAATGTCAAATCCACAAACATCATCAGTGAATAATCAATTCACAAATACATCAAAATAATCAATTTCAATAACATGTAAATAATTGCAAATCCCAAATATTGCCCATTTGATATAACTATTATGATCAGCCCGAGGCTATAGGAAAGGCAACACAATGTATGTACAAATACACAATTTATTCAAAACATATCCCGTAATAAAGTACACAAGTAATTAAAATGCAACGAAAAATGCGTAACAAATGCAACACACATCAATAAACCTGAACAAAACATAACACTACCTTACACACATAACTAGAAGATATATTGCACTCGAGTGGGGAGAAAATACATCTTAACCCATTTATTCCAAGTGGACTCTCCCATCCTTCTAAATTGGATCAATTTATTTCCAAAATTAGGGATGTCTAGTATATTTATTTTTATAATTAGAATATTTCTTACAGAAATTCCTTTAAGCAAACAGCGCAGACCCTGATGAGACGCCGCATCATGCGGCGTCTCATCTGGGTCTACGCTGTTTGCCAATGCCTTTTTTTCTAGACGCTATGCATAAATGGGTTAACTTATACAGGGTCGTAGCGGAACGCAATTTAACCGGCACAGATCTAAAAACCATAACTCTCGACATAAAAAATCAATAAAATGTTATTATTTTGTTCCAGGTTGATTTAATTGATTCTATAAGGTTTCTTTTAATACGACTCCATTCTACGTCTCGGTGAAGAATTTTGCCCGTATCTATTCACGCGAGGTGCATCTCAACGAACGCCTCTCCGCTTTGAAAGAGGGGACCCCAACCCGGGTTTGCGCGCTGCAGACGACGCTGTGACTGCGCAGACGCGGACTGGTTCGGAGATCGTACGCCGCCGCCGCCAGAGGGCAGGCTATGGTCGTACATCGGGGAGTGGCCGGACATCACTTACTGTCGCCCATCGGACATGTCGGGCTTGTAACCGAAGTTGAAGCGCACGTTACGTCGGCTGAAAACATAATTGTCAACGAATTTGTATAGCCCATTGCATAATGCAAGATATAAGCTGAGTTCTGGGAAAACTGGGCTTAGTGCATGTGCGTTAAGTGTCATCCAAGATTAGCCTGTGCAGTCCGCATAGGCTAATCAGGGACGACAGTTTCCACCTAAATTGGATTTTCGCTAAGAAGACACATCACACGAGAAATACCATAAAACCGTAAAGTGTCGACCCTGGCTGCAGTCCGCACAGGCTAATATGGGACGGCACTTAACGCACATGCATTCAGCACCGTTTTTCCAGAGCGCGGCTCATTTGTAAAATACAAGATGTATTTAACATAAAAATGTCAACTATAAACGTAATATAATTGAATGTTCAGCTACAATTTAAACCAGTGACTTAAAATATGACGCACCAGTGTATGCAACGTGTATTTTAACGAGGGTATTAGCTTTTTTTAAGAGTCAACATTTACTTCAGTCATTTTCTCACAAAACTGCGGAAAACCATATGGTATAACGGATTGTATAAGAAAACAACAAACCACGGACAGGCCGGCTGTTGCTCAAATGTTGTCAGCTACACCATTTTGATTTCTTTCTTCTTATTCTGAAATGTAGTACAATGTTATTTATTATTTAATGACGGCGAGATATTTGCTGCGCGAAGTTCATTTTTACCGAATGCACCGGGACGATTTCTTCCGGACGACGATCGCCCCTAAGAAAATGCAAGCAGGGCTTTAGCTTAAGCAGAATGACAGCGGGCCTTCCATTTGTATCCCACAACCTTTAACCCTTTGAGTGCTGGAACCGGATTTTGAAGGTTTTTGCAAACAGTTTGGATCCAGATGAGACGCCACAGAACGTGGCGTCTCATCAGGATCCAAACTGTTTGCTATTCTGATAGTGTTGTTTGAAAAAAATCGAAGAAAATGCTAATTTTAGAAATTCAGCAGACGACATTTAGCAGACGACAAATAACCCAGCATGCAAAGGGTTAAACATATTAAGCATCCCCTTCCATGTTTTATGCATCAGCCTTTTAAAATATATCCCAGTCTGTTGTGTCCCTCTTTCATTTGTTAATGTTCTTGTAAATACAGGAAGACCCAACATGTTTTTATTGGCTATTGATGATTTTATATATTAAAATACATTCTTACTCGGTACTAACATCAAATTATTAATGATAAGGATCATACCTTATAAATTATACATACTGAATGGATGCTTGAATATAAGTGCCTCAGTAAAAACAATACACTTTATTCACCTTCACTGCACTAGTTAACCATATGATGATTTTTCACGAAAGAGGTTGCTCTGCCCATTTTCATGCAACCACTGTCGTAATTTTAGTCTGGCTAAATCCCTTCTAAGTTCTTATGGACAAAGAAGCATTTCTTATTAAAAAGACGACCCTGGGTCTTTACTTCGTCAACTCAATACTTAAAAGTTGTATTATACTATACTATTTTAAATACTAGTTAGATGTAAAATGTATAAATAGTGACTGTCGCTTAACACTTAAACGGTGGACAGTGCAGTTGCACCGTGTTTAAATATCCACCAATTATTCAACCAAAACATACTCGAGTTGTTATCTATGCGCACAAATAACTTAACATTGAAGTGGTACAAAACCGTGTGCCATTATGAATGTTATCAAGTTTGACCTGCATTCCAGAAATATGCAGACGTAGAAAAAAACCTGAAGGAAGTCACTAAATTTTAGTAAACAGAAGTTACTTTGAGCTGCCGTACGTAATCAGACAATCAACTGCAATCTGATCGCTTCGGACAGTTATGGCGGAATTGTCCAAGGGTTCCCGATTGAATCAACTGAACAACTGCATATTCAATGACTTGTCTTGACGCGTAATTTAGGCAGAAGGTTGATCTAAACCACTGGCATTCGGCATTAGTTGGTATCCCCCCCCCCCCACTCCAAAAAATAGTTAGTGGATTTTTTTTTAATTATTATTTTTTTGAATTATTTATTTGTTAAACAAAATAACAACAAACAATTCGACCAACTTTTTTATTTTGTATAACAAATAGATAATTTAAAGAAAAAAAATCCACTTACCTTTTTGAGGGGGGTAAAAACTAATGCCGAATGCCTGGTGATCTAAAAGCGAAAAGCAATTCAAGTGATCAGAAAGCGTGAACAGCTTTAATACTACTGCAGTTAAAAAAAATAATAAAACCGTTTGTGCCCCTTTTTATAGAACGTTGACCCCGTTATTCACTATTAAAAATCTATGTCTATTTGCCCGCCCGCCCCCGCCCCTTATCTAGGGTATTGAACTCCCTTGTGGGCAACTGTGAGCTCTCAACCATTGGTCGGTCAGCTGGGCGAGAATACTTCAGTTTTAAAGGAACGTCATTTTGAAGGAACGTTTTCAGAATATAATGCTCGTGACGTAAATGGCAAACCGGTCGTTAACCATGAAACTAAACGGGCTACAAGTAAGGGCTTCCTATAGGACATTCGTTTTCTGGCGAGAGTTGAAAAGTGCAATAATTATAACTTTGACTTCAATGACACAGTCATAGCGACAAATCGTGGTATTCGGGTACACGCATTACGAGAAAATTTTAGCTTTATCCCAAAATGAATCTGGGACATACCTTACGTAATTTCTAAAAATAAAGGCGCTTAAAATCTGTTTTTAAATTTATTTAAAACAACACATAAACGTTTAATTCCCGTCAAACAAGCAAACACCACATTACACACAAAAATAATCACTATCGTAAAGAAGGATACATGCCTGTGGCAGGTTTTTGTACTTTTTGTAAGTGTGTTTGTTTATATACTTTTTCCTTGTGCGATCATAACAAGTTATTCACGAAGCTTAAAAACATTTTCTGAGAAGGTTTCAAATATGCCGGTAAACAACTTTAAATGAAATACGCTGGTACACAAAGTTACCGTCTGTCGGTAAACAATATCACCGCCGATGTCCGCATACTAAGACATTTCAAAATACATGTACACATGTACATGAACACGATTATACGATATTTTGCGATCGGAGTCATGGCCACGCTATCGTGTACTTTAACTCTTTCAGTGCTGGAACCGAATTTTGAAGGCCTTTGCAAACAGTTTGGATCCAGATGAGACGCCACAAAACGTGGCGTCTCATCAGATCCAAACTGTTTGCTATTCTGATAGTATTCTTTGAAAAAAATGATGAAAATTATAATTTTAGAAATTCAGCATACAACATTTTAGCAGACGACAAATTTCACAGATTGCAAAGGGTTAATAGCGACTGTATAGCAAATCAAATGGCTCCTTTTTTATATAGACGAAAAACATGTTAATAGGTCACGAAACAATTTTACCCATTTATGCCTAGTGGACTCTCCCATCATTCTAAATTGGATCAATTTATTTCGAAAATAAGAGATGTCTGGTATATTTATTTCTATTTTTAGAATATTTCTCACAGAAATTCCTTTAAGCAAACAGCGTAGACCCTGATGAGACGCCTCATTATGCGGCGTCTCATCTGGGTCTACGCTGTTTGCCAAGTCCTTTTTTCTAGACGCTAGGCATAAATGGGTTAAAGTACAAACGCTATCGGATTATACATATCTTGGTTATCTGCGTGCCTTGCCAAAATAAATGTTGCAAGACATATCGCTCATGTATTCGCATAATTACTCCTTTAGCAAATTACCATTCTTTCTTAGTATTGTGGACAACGATGTAATGTTATTTTCTGTCCATATTTTCGATTCTTCTTCTTGTCTTTTTTATAGGTGTCCGGTTTAAACAAATTATCTTACAGGAAACATGTCTGTCCTAGTGACGTAAACGGAAAACATGTTTACAGGTCGTGATACAGTTTGAAATACTCAAAGTACAAACCCTATCGATGTTATCAATTTGTCCTAGTGGTGTATACGAAACACATGTTTATGGGTCGCGAAACAGTTTGAAATACTCAAAGTACAAACCCTATCGATGTTATCAATTTGTCCTAGTGGTGTATACGAAAAACATGTTTATGGGTCGCGAAACAGTTTGAAATACTCAAAGTACAAACCCTAGCGATGTTATCAATTTGTCCTTCATCGTCGGATACCCACGTTCGACCCATTCCGCTACTCTCCATTTATAGATGCTGGAGAGTAACGGCATGAATTAGTCGTGGGTATCCGACGATGTTTGTCCTTATGATGTATACGAAAAACATGTTTCCAGGTCGCATAACTATTTGAAGTACAAAGGCTATCGTGGTTATCAGTTGAAGCCTGTCTTGCCAAAATAGTCTATCTGGGTCAGTATTTGTACAATAGGTTACGTCACTTTGACAATTACGATTAATGTAACTGGGCAAAAAATTCAATTTATGTAACTGTGCAAAAAAAAAAATGTAACTGTGCAAAAAAAAATTAAAAAAAAAATAATTATGTAACTGCAATTTTTTCCAATTTAAATAACTGAGCAATTTTTTTCAATGAAAGCCTTGTTTCATGCCAAATAATAATGAAGTGTCGTGCAAGATTTAAGCATAATGCTTTACAGTAGAGGTAAAACTAGCATTTTCAAACTTTAAATTATTGGCAAAACAAAGATTGTATTCTCGATTAAATTTGTATAATACGTGGACTGTTGGTCCACGTAGACGTAAAGAAGACCGTTTCCTTTAAGTTTTCCATTTCTTGGATACATGCTGGGAAAAATCCTGATTTAAGAGTACTGGTATTACAAACTTTTTTTTATCAACAACATTTTTCGTTAACGACCAAAGGGCCTAACATCGATGGGCCATGCGTCAAGTTAAACAAATTAATGTTGCTGGACCGTGTAAAACTGTTGTGGACTCCACGGCCCACGGTTTCAATCCGAAAAACAAATGTACGTTTAATAGTGAAGTGCCCAAGTTTTTCATTCATATCCAATGTGGGGTTAATATTGTTGGACTTGGTGGAGAAATTGATGACCGAACAGCAAATCATTATGCAAAATATGAGTCGTGTTCTGAGAAAACTGGGCACAATGCTTGTGCGTAAAGTGTAATCCCAGATTAGCCTGTGCAGTCCGCACAGGCTAATCAGGGACGAAATTTTCCGCTTAAAATTATGACATTTTTCGTTTAAAAGAAGTCTCTTCTTAGCGAAAATCCTGTTAAGGCGGAAAGTGTCGTCCCGGATAAGCCTGTGCGGACTGCACAGGCTAATCTGGGATGACACTTTACGCACATGCATTTTGCCCAGTTTTATCAGAACACGACACAATATACCACACGTCATTTATTAATGCAAATATTGTATACTAAGTAGTTTGCCTACGATATGCCTTACATGTAACAGTCCACGAGTCGCTGACATAAATACAGACACACTTTGAATGAACCGCATTTGTTGGTATACAATGTACATAAAATTACATAACTGCTGTGGTAAATACGGAACTTCCTACAATTGGTTACACACAACACTGTCGTATTAAAAACGGATTTACTTAGAAATTGTCACACCCAAAACGGACGTGATAAACACGGATTTACTTAAAATGTATCACATCCAAAACGGATGCGATTAACACGGAAATAACTAGAATTGGCCACACACATAACTACTGTAATAAATACTGAAATACTTTGAATTAACCTAATATCGCTGATATTAATGCGGAAAGATTTATAATTGTCCGATCCAAGTATCCCTTATGTAATAAGTACGGAAATGCTTAAAATTGTCCAACCATAAAATCACTGGTATAAATATGGACAGACGAATAATCACCGAACACCCAAAATCGCTGATATTAATATGGAAATATTAACAGTTGTTATTAAGACTCGTCGTTTTCAAAAGTAAACTTTAAAGTTTGTTTTTCATGCTATATAAGCGTGCGCGTCGTTAAAGTTCAGTAACCCAAGAGATGTCATTTCTCCTATCAGTTTACTATCATGACAGTTATCACAAAATTTAATCTCCTTGCCCTAGTTGTCCACATATTTGAAGGTCAATGTCCCGTCCCGCGTGCATTTAAACAAACCCATGCTGTTATTCATGTCTCGGTCTGGGAAAACGGGGTTTAATGCATATCCGTAAAGTGTCGTCCCAGATAAGCCTGTGTAGTCCGCACATACATTAGGGACGACACTTTACGCCTAGACTCGATTTTCGGAAGAGACTTCCTTTTAACAAAAAATTTCTTTAAAGCGGAAAGTGTCGTCCCTGATAAGCCTGTGCGGACTTCAGAAGCTAATCTGGGACGACACTTCCCGCACATGCATATGCATTAAACCCCGTTTTCCCAGAGCTCGGCTCAATTATAATCAATTTGATCACTCTGAAGAGCTTATTTATTGACATCAAATAATTTCCTTAAGCCCCATGCCACTTCGAAAACGCGTGAGTTTGTCGTTGAATCGTATCCAGAGATGACATATGATGTCGAAATTTCTCGTGGCATAAGTCTCAGGGACGGTGGGTGAGGGTTAAAACATCCCCAAAATGAGCCAAATAAATGATACGTTAGATGTGATTTTTTTTTTAATTATTTCAACAATATTGCAATTATATAAAAGGTAGCTGAATATTGTCGACAATAGCCCTTCGAGTAGTTCTAACACCAAAACCACGAATTAATTAACTTGCTTATGGATGTATATTCAATCGACTGTATGGTACACATGCTAATATTTATTAAAACCTATAAATACAACAAAAATAAACTACTGACCTTAAAATGTACGTACGTACGTAATCCTTCACGTTCGTTAAGAAGAGACTAAGTTATTATGGCGTACCATTTGGGTCGATAGTCTATGTAGCCTTCTAGGTAAACATAAATTTGTACCTCGAAGTACATATTTTACTTCGAAGTACAAAAATTGTACTTCGAAGTACAAATATGAAAAACACTTCGAAGTATATAATTGTGCTCCGAAGTACAATTTGTACTTCGACGTACATGTTTGTACTTCGACGTACAAATTGTCTGAACAGCCCATCAAAACACTCGCCTTTTGAGCCGCTTTTTCCTTCAGATTTATTCATAATAAATGCTTAAAATCTCTTTTTTAATTGAAGACAAAACGAATAAAAATATACAAATTGAAAAAAAATCTACTTGACGGTATTTATTCTGAAATCGTTTTATATAAATGTCCCTCTGAGGATTTTATTTTCAAATTATTGGACATAAAATTGATTATGAATGTGCACTTAAATCTCAAAATTGTAAGGCGTCTTCTGATTGGCTAACACTCAAAGGTCGGTAAAAACTGTACCTCGAAGTACAATTTTGTACGTCGAAGTACAAAAAAATGTACTTCAACGTACATATTGTACGTCGAAGTACATTTCTCTTTTTACCTAGTAGGTCTTGTTGACTTTTGACCCAAGTGGTACGCCATATATAATGTTACAATACGTACGACGTGTTACGGCAAATAGATCGCTGAAAACTGAATCAGCTTTTCAAATATTAATAGATCTTTGCTTATATCATTAAGTTAATGTGGACTCATTCCTCATTATACATTACATATGATGCCTTTATACGTATTAACACAGTACTTCATAGTGCCCGATGTAAAGGTATTATATACAATACCGTTTATTTATATATTTACACAAATCTATAAAAACATATTTATAGATCTTTGATTTACATTTGCAATTTGCACTTTTACGCTATGTTGTTCTTATTTGTAACCTATATATCCGTCGTTATTCGGCTAATGCCGACTCACTCTGGATCATTGCGGCGATTATTGCATAATAGCTCTTCCGGAGTTGGTCGATGTATCACGATTGATGCCGACTGAATTGATCGTGCGTGTTACGGAATAACCCGAAGCATAACGAATAAATCGTTGACAGATAGTACAAAGTACAGTCACATGTAAACATACATGAAAGTAGAACATCATGACCGATACGGTCTAATTGCTATAGCGCGTGTCCTTTGTTGGTCGACTGGTTTACAAGCGAGGTATAAATACACCTGAGGCGGCTGTACTTTAGGATCCAATACACACACAGTCTACTTAAAATCATGCTCTTAACAGCTGATTGTTTTTACATTCAGTAAGGTCTATTTCGCGTTACACGTCGAACGTTTCGTAACATACATTATAACTTTGTCTCTACGCGAGGAACTTCAAGGATTACGTACGTACGTACATTTAAAGGTTAGTTATTTATTTCAATTGTACGTATACGATTAATAAATAACATGTTTACCATACGCGGTTGATTGAATATGCATCCATAAACAAGTTAATTAATTAGTGGTTTGGGTGTTAGCACTACTAGAAGGGCTTTTATCGACAATTTTCAGCTGCCGTTTTATATAATTGCAATATTGTTGAAAACAAAACCTATCAAAAGATCACGAAATTCACATATAACGTATCATTTGGGGTGAGGAGGGGGNGGATGTTTTAACCCTTCCAACTATCTCTGATGCCATAAGAAAATGTCGACATCATATGTCACCTCTGGATACGATTTACCGACACAATCACGCGTTTACGAAGTGCCATGTTTCTAAGATCAATATATAAGCTAATACGAATGCTAAGGTTGATTTAAGATATAAGCCTCGCTCTGGAAAACAAGACTTAATGCATGTCCGTGAAGTGTCGTCCCAGATTAGCCTGTGCAGTCCACGCATGCTTTTCCAGTGCTCCAGCTAGGATTTCAAAAAGGCAGGGGGGCTTTTTTGTCAAAAGGGCACTTTGGACGCGCAGTATTTTGTCAAAAGGGCACTTTCGAGCGCGCTGGCGTTTCTGGAATGCTTCCTCTTACATGTTAATTTATATGTTATTAATAATTGTTAGAATATATTATTCCCATTATAATAAAACAATTCAAATAAAATGTCTACAATGAGGAATAAATTAATTACAATGTATTTTAAAAAGAGATTTATTAATCATCATATGTAAAAAAAAAAAAAAAAAAAAAAAAATTTTTTTTTTTTTTTTTTTTTTTTTTAATGGCAGGGGGGCCCTAGGAAGGGCAGGGCGGAGGTTCGGGAGGGCAGGGCGGAGGTTCGGGAGGGCAGGGCGGGGCGCCCTTCAATTTAGGCCTAGCTGGAGCACTGCTTTTCAGGGACGACACTTTCCGCCTTTATGGTTTTTTTATATTGAAGGAAGTAACTTCTTAAAAAAAAATCGTTCTAGGCGAAAGTGTTGTCTGTGTTCAGACTGCACAGGCTAATCTGGAGCGATACTTTTCTAACATGCATTTAGTCATGTTTTCCCAGAGCGCGGCTCATATATAGAACCCGTGAATGGGTTTAACAAATCCTTGGGGGAAGAGCCATTGACCGTCAAATATGTGGAAAACTAGGGCACGAAGATAACATTGGGTGATAACTTTCACGCGATAAAACTGGTTGGGGGAATTACATCTATTGGGTTAATGACATCGACGCGCACGCTTATATAACATGAAAATCAAACACAACAGTTAACTTTTGCAAACTGTTTATAGTGTATTTTAATTTTATACTACCCTATACCGGTGGTTTATAGGGAAATATCTGGTTTACAATTATTTGTTTGCTAACGCATGATAGTCTATCAATATTTCTGTTAGAGATATGGACGTTGGACAACTGTAAGTATTTCTTTATTAATGTCTGTAATCAGCGATTCTGTGGGTTGGGCGATTTTAAGTCTTTCCATATTTATACCAGCGATTTTTTGGTTGGACAATTTTAAGCATTTCCGTACTTATTACATAAGGGATGCTTAGATCGGACAATTATTTATCTTTCCGCATTGATATTAGCGATCATTGTGTTAATTCTAAGTATTTCCGTTTTTGTTACATAGGTTGTGTGTGTCCCCAATTCTATGTATTTCCGCATAAAATTTATCAACAGCAGTTTTAGGTGTGACCAATTCTTAGTATATCCGTATTTATTTGATAATTTCAGCATTTCTTGTGTAAGCAATTCTAAGTGAATCCGTATTTATAACAGCAGTGTTGGGTTCGGCAAATTCTAAGTGGTTCCGTATGACCTATCTATTACAGCAGTTATGTTATTTTATGTTTGACAACAAATGCGGTTCAATGCAAAGTTTGTCCGTGTTCATTTAAGCGACTCGCGGGTTGCAACATTTAGGGCAAATCGTAGGCAAACTTGACAAAGTTTGAATTTATACATGGTCAGCGATTTTTTTTTTGTCTGATTGGGACAAGTATCCATACCGGTCCAATTGGGAAAAATCGAGTCGCGAAAACCTCAAAATTGGGAAAAATCGAGTCGTGAACCCTGAAATCGGGAAAATTCGCGTCGTGGAATCTTCAAATTTGAGAAATTGGTGTACAATGTATTTGATTTTTTGCTAACAAATATCTTAAAATTGAGAATAAAATGATGTCAAGTTGTCAGTATTATATTTACAAAGGTTCTGACCAGAGAGCTGCATAAGTAGATTAACTTAAGTAGTATTTTATTTAACCTTCAATTGGGAAATGTGTAATTTTTCCGAGAGTGGGAAAGTGCCGTTTTCCGGTACTTAACAAAGAAGGAAAAAAATCGCTGATGGTGCTTGGTGCATTTTGCATCATCATTCGTCACTCGGTCATCAGTAGCTCTTCTAATCCCAATAATATCAAACCCACAAAGGTTGCGAACCAACCACTTGAACAATTCACTATTAAACTGCATGGGTTGTTCGCATTGAAAATGTGGGACGTGGAGTCTTCCAAAAGTGTACACGGTCCAGCAACATTTATTTGTTTAACTTGACCCATGGTCCATCCATTTCAGGTCCTATGGTCGTTAACGAAAAATAGTGTTGATACATTTTTTTGTGTTATACCAGTAGTCTTAAATCAGGATGTTCCCCTAGTATTTGTCTAAATTAAAAGAAAATTACAGGAAAGGTTCTTCTTTACGTCTCCGTGGACCGACAGTCACCATATTATAAAAAAATAATCGAGAAGAAAATCTGTGTTAAACGTTTGAAAATGCTATGTCTACCTCAGCTGTAAAACATAATGCTTATATCTCGCTACGACACTGTGTTATTATTTGTTATAAAACAAGGCTTTCATTGAAAAATGTTGCACAGTTACATAAATTGAAATTTTTTGCACAGTAACATAAATTGATTTTTTTGGCAGAGTTACGTAAATTGAACATTTTTGCACAGTTACATAAATTTATTTTTTTTTGCACAGTTACGTAAATTGAAATTTTTTGAACAGTAACATTAATCGTGCCTTGTCGAAGCGACGTAACTTATCGTACAAATACTCACCAGGTAGACTATTTTGGCAAGACCAAACCACGATAGCCTTTGTACTTTTAATTGTTTTGCGACATGAAAACATGTTTTTCCTATACATTGTACATCACTAGGACAAATTGATAACATCGACAGGGTTTTTACTTTGAGTATTTCAAACTGTTTCGCGACCTGTAAACATGTTTTTCGTATACGTCACTAGGGCAAACATGTTTGCTGTAAGATATTTTGTTTAAACCGGACACCTATTAAAAAGACAAGAAGAAGAATCGAAAATATGGACAGAAAATAACCTTACATCGTTGTCGTCAAGAATAATAAGAAAGAATATTACTTCCCCGAAGCACTAATTATGCGAAAAAAATGAGCGATATGTTTTGCAACATTTATTTTGGCATGGCACGCAGATAACCACGATAGCATTTGTACTTTAAATTGGCTCGCGACCTGTACACATGTTTTTCGTAAACATGTACATCACATAGGAGCCATATGTTTTGCAACAGTCGCTGTAAAAAAGTACATGATAGCGTGGCAATTACTCGTATACATGAACATGTGTACATGTATTTTGAAATGTCTTAGTATGCGGTCATCGGCGGTGACCGTGTTTGCCGACAGACGGTGACTTTGTTTACCAGCGTTTTTCATTTAAAGTTGTTTACAAGCATATTTGAAACCTTCGCAGAAAAGTTTGTTAAGCTCCGTGAATAACTTGTTGTTACTGCGTAAGGAAAAGGTATACGAACAAACACATACAAAACGTACAAACACATGCCACAGGAATGTTTCCTTCTTAACTATAGTGATTGTTTTTTTTGTAATGTGTTGTGTGCTATTTTTACGTCACTTAAACGTGTATACTTTTTTTTTTTTTTTTTTTTTTTTTTTTTTGGGTTATGGGTTTTAAGCGCCTTTATTTTAAGAAACAACGTACGGTTATTCCCAAATTCATTTTAGGATAAAGCCAAAATGTGGACCCGAATTCCCCTGTGTCATTGCAGTCAAAGTGATAATTATTGCACTTTTAAACTCTCGCGAGATAACAAATGTCCTATAGGTAGCCCGTGTAGTTTCATGGTGAACGACCGGTTTGCTATTTCTTTGTTCTATTCGGAAAACGTTCCTTCAAAATTACGTTCCTTTAAGAAATTAAGTATATATAATTATTATTTTTATTAACTGTTAATACACGAAACGTTTACAATGACGTTCAATTATTATTCCGAAGCGGTTAGTGTACAGACAAACAGATAGTTTATTCAGACTTATACGAACGTACATTGTCTTCATGCTTTAATAAATACACACATTATTCTCTGTCACGTAACTAGACATAACAATATAACATTTAATGACAAATAATTGTCATTAAAAAATACTGATATGTGTCGTGTTCTGAGAAAACTGGGCATAATGCTTGTGCGTAAATTGTCATCCCAGATTAGCCTGTGAAGTCCGCACAGGCTAATCAGGACGACAATTTCCGCTATCATGGATTTTTTTTTGTTTCAATGATGTCTCTTCTTAGCGAAAATCCAGCACAGGCTAATCTGGGACGACACTTTACGCACATGCATTATGCCCAGTTTTCTCAGAACGCGACACATATAAGAAGACTGAAGTATGATCTCCCAGGTGACTGACCAATGGTTGAGAGCTCACAGTTGCCAACAAGGGAGTTCAATACCCTAGATAAGGCGCGGGCGCGGGCGGGCAAATAGACATTGATTTTTAATAGTAAATAACGGGTTCAACGTTCTATAAAAAGGGCACAAACGGTTTTTATTATTTTCAACTGCAGTAGTATTTAAGCCACTCACGCTTTCTTATCACTTTAACCCATTTATGCCTACTAGACTCTCCCATCCTTCTAAATTGGATCAACTTATTACCAAAATTATGGATGTTTAGTATATTTATTTCTATATTTAGAATATTTCTTACAGAAATTCCTTTAAGCAAACAGCGCAGACCCTGATGAGACGCCGCATCATGCTTTAAGCTTTTAGGTCAACCTTTTGCATGAATGACACGGCAAGACAATGCAATTTCGGAAATGCATGTCAAAATTGACAACGCTGACATTGACATACGGTTTTATAAGTCTTCAAGGTTAAGCTATTTTTGAGCCTAGATAACGACTCGTGTATGCTTTGGTTGAATAATTTGAGGCTATTTAAACACGGTGCAACTGCACTGCCCGCCATTTAAGTTTTAAGCGACAGTCACTATTTATACATTTTACATCTAACTAGTATTTAAAATAGTATTTTTAAATACAACTTTTAAGTATTGAGTTGAAAAATATAGAAGACCAAGGGTCGTCTCTGGATTTGGACGTCTTCTTGTTTCTCCATAACTATGCAGGGGGGGGGGGGGGGGNGGGGGGGGGTCTGAAACCCTCCTCTTTCGTGAAAAATCATCATATTATAAACTGTGTACATTGTTAGTGACTTAATTGTGCTGTTTCTACTGAGGTACTTATATTCAAGCATCCATTGTGCATATATGTGTCGCGTTCTGAGAACACTGGGCATAATGCATGTGCGCAAAGTGTCGTCCCAGATTAGCCTGTGCAGTCCTCACTGGCTAATCAGGGACGACACTTTCCGCCTTAATTGGATTTTTAAAATATGGAAGGGGGTAGCCTAATATATTTAAAGGGCGTGGGGTAAGAATGAAGGGGCCCCTGCCATTCTGCTTTAGCTTAAGCCTTACTTGCATTTTTTATGTAAACATGTGCCACACGCAGCAAATATCTCACCGTCAGAGCGCTGTTAAGTTATACATAATTTTTTACTACATTTCAGAATAAGAAGAAAGAAATCAAAATGGTGAAGCTGACAACATTTGAGCAACAGCCGGCATCTTGCCCGTGGTATGTTTTTTTGTCTTATACAATGCCCTAAAACTGTTGATTTTCCGCAATTTTGTGAGAAAATGACCGAAGGAAAATTAATTCTTTGAACAAGTTAATGCCGTCGTTAAAACACACGTTACATACCCGGGTTTGTCATATTTAAGTCACTGATTTGAAATTTAATTGAACATTCAATTATATTACGTTCAAAGTTAACAGTGTTATGTTAAATACATCTTTGCATTTTACAACTGAGTCGCGCTCTGGGAAAACAAGGCTAAATACATGTGCGTAAACTGCCATCCCAGATGAGCCTGTGCAGTCTGCACAAGCTAAACAGGGACGACATTTGCCGCTTGCATGGTATTTTCCGTTTTAAAGAAGTGTCTACTTAGCGAAAATCCAATTTAGGCGGAAAGTGTCGTCCCTGATTAGCCTATGCGGACTGCTAAGGCTAATCTGGGATGACACTACGCACATGCTCTTAGCCCAGTTTTTCCAGAACTCAGCCCATATTTTGCATTGAACAATGGTTTATACATATTCGTCGACAATTATGTTTTCAGCCGACGTAACGTACGCTTCAACTTCGGCTACAGATCCGACATGTCGGACGGGCGACAGGAAGTGACGTCGGGCCACTCCCCGATGTACGACCATAGCCTGCCCTCTGGCGGCGGCGCCGAGCGATCTCCGAACCAGTCCGCGTCTACGCAGTCACAGCGTCGTCTGCAGCGCGCAAACGCGGGATGGGGTCCCCTTTTTCAAAGCAGAGAGGCGTTCGTGGAAATGCACCTCGCGTGAATAGATACAGACAAATCTATTGACAGGGACGTAGAATGGAGTCGTTTTTTCCGGTCTGGGTGATAGGAATGTAAGACCGACCGATATCCCCCCCCCCCCNTTGCATTTGTTACGCATTTTTGTTGCATTTTAAGTACATGTTGTACTTTCGTACGGGCATTGTTTTGAATAAATTGGGTATTAGTACATAAATTGTGTTCACTTCTCATAGCCATAGGCTGATGATAATAGTTATATCAAACTAGCAATATTTGACGTTTGAAATTATTTGTAAGTTATTGAAATTGAATGTTTTGATTTATTTGTTAATTCATTTATTGATGATCTTTATGGAGTTGACATTTTTCTGGTTCATACAAATAAATGGGTCGCGATCTGGGAACACGGGGCTTAATGCATGTGCGTTCAGTGCCGTTCCGGATTAGCCTGTGCAGTCCACACAAGCTTATCAGGGACTACACTTTCCGCTTTTTAGCTCACCTGAGCACAACGTGCTCATGGTCAACTATTGTGATCGCCTTTTGTCCGTCGTGCGTCGTCCGTTGTCAACATTTACCTTGTTAACACTCTAGAGGCCACATTAATTGTCCAATGTACATGAAACGTGGTCAGAAATGTGTCCCAATAATATCTTGGACAAGTTCGAAAATGGTTCCGGTTGGTTGAAAAACATGGCTGCCATGGGGCGTGGCAGTTTTCCGTAAGGGTTTTAAATAGTAAAAACCTTGTTAACACTCTAGAAGTCACATTTTCATGAAACTTGGTCAGAACATGTGTCCCAATAATATCTTGGACGAGTTCGAAAATGGTTCCGGTTGGATGAAAAACATGGCCACCAGGGGGCGGGGCAGTTTTCCTAATATGGCTATAGTAAAACGTTGTTGACACTCTAGAAGTCACATTTTTATTCCAATCTTCATGAAACTTGGTCAGATCATGTGTCCCAAAAATATCTTAGAGGAGTTCGAAAATGATTCCGGTTGGATGAAAAACATGGCCGCCAGGGGGCGAGGCAGTTTTCCTTATATGGCTTTAGTAAAACCTTGTTTACACTCTAGAAGTCACATTTACTGTCCAATCTTCATGAAACTTAATCAGAATATTTGTACTTATGATATCTTGGATGAGTTCAAAAATGGTTCTGGTCTGTTGAAAAACATGGCCGCCAGGGGGCGGGGCAGTTGTCCTTATATGGCTAAAGTAAAACGTTGTTAACACTTAAGAAGTCACATTTATTATCCAATCGTTATGAAACTTGATAAGAACATTGGTTCTAACAATAGCTCGGCTGAGTTTGAAAACTTGAAAATGGTTATGGTTCGTTGAAAGACATGGCCGCCGGGGGGCGGGGCAGTTTTCCTTATAGTGAAAACTTGTTGACGCTATATTAGCCACATTTATTGGCCAATTTTCATGAAACTTGGTCAGAACATTTGTCCTAATGAAATCTTGGCATTGAAACTGGGTCATATTAGCTCAATAAATAAATAAATAATAAAACTATGTCAGTAGGTCAAATATAAAATAAACACGTTAAGTCACTTTTTGGGTCCGATCTTCATGAATCAGCTTGCATTTTTTCAGAATAGTCTAGTTCCTTTGGCTCTCAGGTGAGCGCCTTAGGGCCCATGGCCCTCTTGTATGGAAAGTGCCGTCCCAATTAAGTCTGTGCGGACCGCACATGCTTATCTGAGACGACATTACGCACATTCATTAAGCCCCGTTTTCCTAAAGCGAGGCTCAGATGTACTGATGGCTGCTTTTGTTCCTAGGTTTGGGGTAGTGACATTTCTGTGTTATAACACCGAATCCACTTCTTTGAATATTGGATTTATCTAACACACTCCAAATGTAAGAAAAGTTGTTAGTTTGAAGTTTCATTTATATTCTACCGCGAAAAAAACGGTTTTGATAAAGACAATTATGTGTTAAAAAATGTAAATCAAATTGTTTTTAATGGATTTATTTGAATTTCATTTAAGTATAAATGTGAAATTTATTGTAAAAAAGCGCTGTTTATTGAAGTTGTAATGCGGTATTCGAGCTCCGAGTATATTAACTGAGTTGAGTTAAAACTACAAATTGATAAGTTAAATCCATGCGGCGTGAACTAATCGGCCAAGGCTTTAAATATTTATAAATAGTTCAGATTAAATACTTGCGAGGTATTATGCGCGTGAGCTGCTTTATTCGTCGCTAAATATGTACCATGCATCAATGCCGACATAATGACTCATAATGCAGATTATTAGTCCGTACAAAACTGTATATCCCGGAAGACGTTTAAACAGTCGTTTGCTATTACATATGTATATGTCGTTCTTAAGTGTGTCGATTTGTAGAGTATCAATACATACATAATTGAGGCTCGCTCTGTGAAAAGGGGGTTTAATGCATGTGCGTAAAGTGTCGCCCCAGATTGGCCTGTGCAGTCCGGACAGGCTTATCAGGGACGACATTTTCCGCTTGTATGATATTTTCGTTAAACGAAAGTCTGTTCTTAGCAAAAATCTGGATAAGGCGGAAAGTGTCATCCCTGATTAGCCTGTGCGGACTGCATTAAACCCTGTATTCCCAGAGTGAGGTTGAATTTTAAAAAGGGGTATGCTCAAAATGATTCAGAGATAAAAAGGGGGGGGGGCGATGCTTGGCATTTGAAAAAAAAATCATGTATGTTGCATTTTAGGAATCATGGTACAACACTAAGATCAAAACGCCGTACGAAGTTAAGAATGCGGCCACAATAGCTAAGCCGGTTCATTCCAACAACGGGAACTACCACGACACAAGATACATGATGTACTTTAACGTCCACTGTCCCACTCGTGGTTGATTCACATTTGCCTTAAACGACGAATCTGTGTAACTAGACCTTGACCTGTATTGACCTTTATCAACAGCCAACAATGTTAAACACGTGAATGATACATCACATGCCTTTTTATCGAATATTCGTAGTTTTCCGCACTTACTCGGAACACGTTCAGAGTAACGGATACGTACGGAATAAGGCGATATTGCACGAAGTTCATTAGAGTGCTTATACCTGAACACGAAAACGCTGGAACGGGACAACTCTGATTAGATCAACTCTTCTAGACAAAGCTCAGTGTTCTCCCTTGTTCAAGTAAATTACATACTTTTTTGTGATATGAAATGCACATAACATTATACAATTGTGTCGCGTTCTGAGAAAACTGGGCATAATGCATGTGCGTAAAGTGTCATCCCAAATCAGCCTGTGCAGTCCGCACAGGCTAATCAGGGACGACACTTTCCGCCTAAACTGGATTTTCGCTAAGAAGAGACATCATTGAAACGAAAAATTCCATAAAGCGGAAATTGTCGTCCCTGATTAGCCTGTGCGGACTGCACAGGCTAATCTGGGATGACACTTTACGCACAAGCATTATGCCCAGTTTTCTCAGAACGCGACACACCCAGGTTTTGACCTTTATTGAACTTTAGCACCGGCCAATAAAATGTTGGGGACAAATTCCCACCAGAAGACCCGAATGAATTAAATTATATTATGGGATTGGCAAAATTGAAAAGTATAGGGATGCGGCTTTGAGTTTTGAAATGACGCTAGCAAAATGTTGAGAATGGAGGTACCGTCTGTGAACCACTGTAAAATAAAATATGTTTATTTTCATAGGGGCTGCTGGTCTTATCGTTGGGCATCCTTTTGATACAACGATGGTAAGACAAGTGTGACAGTGCTTTTTTTCCCTCTTTAACGGAATGGGGCGGGGTACCTTTGGATTGGGAAAAATCACGTCCTTTTGGATAAAATTGGGAAGGGAAATTTGTATTGCTGTCTGTTTGCTAACAAATACTTTAAAATTAAGAATAAAAATGATTTTAATAAATTTACTAAGGTTTAACCAAAGAGCTTGTTGGGAGATGAACTAAATGTTGAGATTTTTTTTAAAATATGCAATTGGGAAATTTTTAGGTCCCATTTGGGATTTTTTTGCCCATTGGCAATTGGTTCCCCTACAGGCCCAAAATTTGAACGCAAAAAATGGAGTAAATACCATGTGTACCAGTGTATCATGTATACTTTAATGTGAGTGTTGCATAACGTAGCCACTATTGCGGCGAAATCCTTGAGCAACTTTGAGATTTCTAAAATAAGTTTTATGTAAATGACTTTAAGCTGAAATATTGGTTTAACGCATAATTTATAACCTTAAAAAGAGTGCATTCAAAGATCAACGCAAATGTTAAAAAGAGATTAAATGTTACTTTTTTATTATTATTACACACTCACAGGCAAATTGTTATATGAACATTATGAAAATGGCTACATCATACTAAAATATGAGCCTCGCTCTGTGAAAAAGGGGCTAAATGCACGTGCGTTAAGTGTCGTCCCAGATTACGGGCTAATCAGGGACGACACTTTCCGCTTTCATTGTATTTTTCTTTTAAATGAAGACTCTTCTTGACAAAAATGCAGCATAGGTGGAAAGGGTCTTCCCTGATTAGCCTGTGCAACTGCACATGCTAATCCGGGTCGACACTTTACTAACACGAATTTAACCCCCAGGTTCAGCTGTAGACACATCATCATGGCCACAAGTGCAGGGGAACTCTGGACGCCATCAAAAACATCAGCTTGTTCGGAATTGTAAACTTCATTGCCTATATCGTCATCATCATCACCGCCAGTGGTATAATTATCAGCTTTGTCATAATCACTGTCTTCATTTTAATCGCCATGATAACTATCAATAGTTTCCTTATCTTTGGAATCCTTTTCGCCCATACAGGGCTTTTTCATTCTTTAGCAAGTGCCTTATATATGCCCCTTCCCCCAAGAGAAGGGCCTCTTCTCATCACAGGACTTTTTTAATGATGCAATTTTCCCCAAAATTCAAGTTTCATTACATCGTGTTTCAATAAGTAACGGTTTTGGAGCCTTGGTCTGTGCATAACCATTGAGTAGGTTAATGGATATTGAATTGAAATGTATTCTCTCTTATTGCTATTTGATTTGATTTGTGATGCTATGATGTAAATTTATATGTACCTTCAAATGTTTCATGACTAATTCTGGGTAAAGTGTGAGATATTGAGCTCCTCAACCCATTTATGCCTAGTGGACTCTCCCATCCTTCTAAATCGGATCAATTTATAAAAAAATAGGGATGTCTAGTATATTTATTTCTATATTTAGAATATTTCTTACAAAATTCCTTTAAGCAAACAGTGCAGACCCTGAAGAGACGCCGCATCATGCGGCGTCTCATCTGGGTCTACGCTGTTTGCTAATGCCCTTTTTTCTAGACGCTAGGCATATATGGGTTAAAACAGGTTTCCACACACCGTGCATTTGAATTGACCGTTGCAAGACGTTGACCCAAGTTTAATTCAGGTTTTCGCGCTTGTTGTGTACTTGCGTGCCTTGTCTAGTTGACCCAAGTTTAATTCAGGTTTTCGCGTTTGTTATGTACTTGCGTGCCTTGTCTAGTTGACCCAAGTTTAATTCAGGTTTTCGCGTTTGTTATGTACTTGCGTGCCTTGTCTAGTTGACCCAAGTTTAATTCAGGTTTTCGCGTTTGTTGTGTACTTGCGTGCCTTGTCTAGTTGCATTTGTTTTCTTTCTCACTGTTTGGCAATAGGTTCCTTGCAATAAATAAAGGACCGCGGTGAATGATAAGGTTTATCTCCAGCTGTTGCAGCTGAAGTTTCACTTCATGGGTATGTGGTCATTCAAAATATAAAATGTAGACAAAGAATGTAATACGTAGAAAAACATTTTACTTGAAACTTTAACCGGTTTCAGAACACGGCGACATTTTCGGTCATTGTTGTGATGATAATTATTTAAAAATTAAAAGAAGAAAACGTTACATATAATCGAAAGGACTTAAAAGAAACTAAAATGGTGCATATCTTGGCACCGCCAATCCAAAGGGTATGAATTCAAAAGTTCATTTCTTGCGCTGTTTACTTCATTAAATGAATTATCTTTTAGCTTTCTTAAACTATTTTTTTTATCAGTTATTTATTATAAACCTTTATATAAAATGTTTGAAATCCAAGGTTTGGGGTAGTGAAATTTTTGTGTTATAATACCGAGTCCACTTCTTTGAATACTGGATAAATCTAACACACTCCAAATGTAAGACAAGTTGTTAGTTTGCAGTTTCATTTATATTCTACTGCGTAAAAAACTGTTTTGATAAAGACAATTATGTGTTAAAAAATGTAAATCAATTTTTTTTTATGGATTTATTTGAATTTCATTTAAGTATGCAAATGTGAATTTTATTATAAAAAAGCGCCATTTATTGAAGTTGTAATGCGGTATTCGAGTTCCGGGTATATTAACTGAGATAAGTTAAAACTACACATAAATAAGTTAAACCCATGCGGCGTGAACTAATCGGCCAAGGCTTCAAAGATGCATAAATAGTTCAGATTAAAATACTTGCGAGGTATTATGCGCGTGAGCTGCTTTATTCCGTCGCGTAATATGTGCCATGCATCAATGCCGACATAATGACTCATAATGCAGATTATTAGTCCGAACAAAACTTGATATCCCTGAAGACTTGTTAACAGTCGTTTGCTATTAAATGTTTATAAGTCGTTCTTAAGTGTGTCGATTTGTAGAGTATTAAAACATAAATAATTGAGGCTCGCTCTGTGAAAAGGGGGTTTAATGCATGTGCGTGAAGTGTCGCCGCATATTGACCTGTGCAGTCCGCACAGGCTAATCAGGGACGACACTTTCCGCTTGTATGCTATGTTTCGTTAAACGAAAGTCGCTTCTTAGCCAAAATCTAGATTAGGCGGAAAATGTGTCATCCCTGATAGGCCTGTGCGGACTGCATTAAACTCTGTATTCCCTGAGTGAGGTTGAATTTAAAAAAGGGGTATGCTAGGAATATTTCAGAGATAAAAGAAAAGGGAACGATGCTTGGCATGTGGTAAAAAAACCACACAAAGACAATAAAGAAATCATGTATGATGTATTTTAGGAATCATCGTACTACACTAAGATCATAGCGATAGACAAAACGCCATACGAAGTTAACCCATTCATGATGCGGCGTCTCATCAGGGTCTGCGCTGTTTGCTGAAAGATAAATATTTGTAAGAAATATTCTAAATATAGAAATTAATATACAAGACATCCCTAATTTTGGAAATAAATTGATCCAATTAAGAAGGATGGGAGAGTCCACTAGGCATAAATGGGTTAAGCAGGCGCCATTGCTAAGTCGGTTCATGCCAACAACGCGAACTACCACGACACCAATACGCGATGTACTTTAACGTCCAGTGTCGAACTCGTGATGGATTCACATTTGCCTTACATGACGAATCTGTCTAACCCAGACCTTGACCTGTATTAACCTTTATCAACACCCAACATTTTTTAACACGTGAACGATAAATCACATGCCTTAACACGAAAACACTGGAACAGACAACTCTGCTAAGATCTACTTTTCAAGACAAAGCTCAGTGTTCTCCATTGTTCAAGTAAATTACATACTTTTATTGTGATATGAAATTCACATATGTGTCGCGTTCTGAGAAAACTGGACATAATGCATGTGCGTACAGTATCTTCCCAGATTAGCCTGTGCAGTCCATACAGGCTAACCAGGGACGACACTTTAAAAAAAAATATGTCACGTTGAATAAAAAAAAAACATGTTAAAAGTCACTTTTTTTGTCCAATCTTCATGATTCAGCTTGCATTTTTTCGGAATAGTCAAGTTCCTTTTGCTCTCAGGTGAGCGCCTTAGGGCCCATGGCCATCTTGTTAATGAATTTCAAAGAGACAGATACCTTGTCAGAGCAAGATGAAGCATTAGCAGAAACGTATCTGGTACGCGAATGGGCAGGGCCAGATCGACAACAACTGCGGAAACATTTGACAAGCTCCGACTAGAACACTATACCAATGATAGTACTCGAATTGATTGCCTCCCTCCTACAATCAGTTTAATCAAATGACATATTTGTAGAGAAGCCTTTCGAATAAATAGGGCATTTAAACTGCTTATAAATATTGATGGTCCCGAGACACGGCTGGCACCAGTTACACATGGTGATTGGGAGGAGCACCTTTGCATGCTGTTGACCACAAAGTGCCTAAAACCTTAAACACGGAGCTTACTGATATTGTGCAAGTGTGATACTCGACGTTTGACCTTGCCGTGTTGCTGGGGTGCTGTGCATCACATGTTTTTATGGTAAAGTGGAAAATTCACATTGTGAAAACCTGACATGAAATTACTAACTTTGGAACTATATGTAATCTTTGTGAAACGGTTTTTAAACCCCTTAAAATGAGCCTGATTCTATGTTGATGAGTTGTGTGCGTGTTTGCTGTAATGCTATATGGAATAAGATGTTAGCCCGTCTCTCCATTAGCCTGTCCCTAGGGCTGGGGGTTCGCTAAGTGATTGCCCAGCCAACACATGACATTAGTTCGAAGTTTTTCCGACATCAAATTGACATTACGTCGCTTTGACGTTGAGCCAACGTTGAATAAATGTCACGTGTTTGCTTGGTTAGGGTTTTGGTCGATTATCACATTCTCATACCATCTGCATTTGGGTTCTAGTCCCGCTAACTGTCGTATTTTCACGCAAAATGTGAAAAAGTTTCAATGTACTAGTCACTTGTATGTGGGTTCATCATGCGTAAACTATCCAAATGTTTAAATAGTACGTAAAACTTGTAAAAAAATATTGAAATTGAATTAATTACATCAAAATGTGTCACATTAAAGTTTATACATCGGCGACTACTGTCTAAGGTGAACTCAAGGTCGTTGATGTATCATATGATCAATTACACCAAATATTAAACAAAACCTCTCATAACTGAGTTATAACCGAAACAAAATAAACAATTTAGAGGTGAAACATTTGATTTTGCTCCCAAAGGCATATTTTGTTTTCTTTCTTGTTTCAACATGGCCGCCGGCGGCCATATTAGATTTTGGTATTTTGAGGCTCCTGGTTGTGTGACGGACAAGCACCTCGGTGATTTATCATGTATATGGACTAATTAACTCACATCAAGTGAGACAATCTCCCAACCCCATTTTGCAAACGGGTCTACAGGCATGTTCCTGCACTAGTACAAACAATTATTGCGATTGCAATAAGTAAACTACCAATTTCAAGCTAGCATTTGTGTGATTGTTAGCACCCAGATAAAACTTGGAATTGAATAATTGATAACATTCATAAGTTGCTGCAAACATAAAAATGTCGGTAATTTATGTGATAAAAAATCATAAAGTTAAATTGTAATTTACGCAAAATCAATTAAGAACATACGTTATGTAATGTAAGTATTGACTTAAAAGTAAGAAGTTGCAACTATATAAACTCTTTTTTTTTTTAAGTTATATGCAATTGATTTGTTATTCGTTGATTTGTTATTCGGAATACAAATGCTATCAATATACAATAGGGTTGCAACAGGTTACTAACAGATAAACCGATTAATTAACCTGTCATCCTATTATTGTAACCGGCTAACTAACCGGTTTACTGAAATTGGTAAGAATGTTTAGGTATACTTTCAAACATGTCATATTGCACGTTTAAAAACGACTCTATGTATATTTTACTTTAAATTTAATTAACAGGTTTAACCGTTTTCAAGCATATGGATAACCATTACACATATAAATATTGTTCTTTACTTTTTATCCTTTTTTGGTGTGCCCGCACGCAGCCCGTCGTTTTGCTTACAGCAATTTTTGTGATAATTGGGTTCTGTGTTTTTTCCATTTTCATTTTCTTATGTTTGAGTTTTACTTTCTGTCAGAATGTTGTTGTTCTTGTTGTTTTTGTTGTTGGTTTCTTCTATTTCAGGTCGACGTAAAGTGTTATTTTGTAATTAAACTATTTGAATTATTCGCTGTACAAATTATTTAAAACTTGTGTCACACGGTGAGATTTCAATAAGTAATGACAATCTTAATACAATTGATATTTTTGAAACAATTTATTTTGGCGAGTAATCAGTCTTGTAAATTGGTATATAATGAGACTTAAGTCTCAATCTATTGATTTTTATCGCGGGTTAATTAGACGTGTCCATTACCTAACACCTCCACTCAACACAGATGCCTTGTATATTTGACATTTTTTGTTTAAATGTATCCAGCATTGAAAATATAACCGATCGTTTAAATTATGATAATTTTCTTTTTTGTAAATGAAATTCACCACCGAAATTATGTATTCATTATGTAAATGACTTCTTGATTTCTTTGAATGATTTTGACATGCCTTTTTCTCTCTTTTGTTTTACTTAACTATTCGTATTCATCGTTTTGTGTTGTACTTCTCAAATACATGTACCATGTCTTTGCTTTCTCACAAACACATACCGTGTATAGGCTATAAATTTGCAATATGCTGTTTTATGCCTAATAAATGTTATGTTGTTATGTTATGTTATGTATATATTCGCTATTAAAACAAAACAATCCTGCCAATTATCAAAGCTTGATCTCTGTTTGTAACAATAAAGGTATTATACAATAGATCTACCATGACCATCATCAATATTCCGTTGAAATCCGCAGTTGATTATTAATTTAGATAATAAAAATCGTTCATTATTGAAACGGTTATTTGAAGACATATGTATATATTTATGAAAAGACCAGTCTCAATTTGACTTTAACCGAAAGCCTTAACGTACATGCAAAGTCACAAAGTTGTTCGCTCTCTAGTTCGAGACGCTAATTCGGCTTATTTTTTGTGGTAAATATTCGAAAATAATTTGTAGATTAAGTGTTTATGTGTTAACAATCTGATCGATAAATTTTCTTTATAAGTTTTACTGCTATGATATATACAATCAAGTCAAAATATAATACAACACTATAAAATATTTTTTTGAACATAAAATTAATTTGTCTTCATTCATGAAGTATTTATAATAAAACATTAAAAAGAGTGACAATGTTTAAAAAATATAATAATAAGCTTAACTTGAACTTCGGTTAACATTGAGTCACTGTACCGCCACAGTGTGGGGTTAAAGTTACGCCGCTCTTTGTATGCGTCGCTTTAACGGAAGCAAATGTTTGTATGCCTTCTTTGTTCTTCAAGTTCCTTACGGATAATGTAGAATAATGGGCGATAATTAATGAGGGCCATGTTAACCCATTTATGCCTAGTGGACTTTCCCATCCTTCTAAATTGGATCAATTTATTTCCAAAATAAGGGATGTCTTGTATATTTATTTCTCTATTTAGAATATTTTTTACAGAAATTCCTTTAAGCAAACAGCGCAGACCCTGATGAGACGCCGCATAATGCGGCGTCTCATCTGGGTCCACGCTGTTTGCCAAGGCCTTTGTTCTAGACTCTAGGCATAAATGGGTTAAATTTATGGTAGTATTTTGGTTTATTGCTGTTTTACTTTGTCAATGGACACGTCATGGATTACAACCATTTGCGATGAGTATTTTTAAGCAGGCATTAGCATTATTTGGCATTATGGGGCATTGGAGATGAAAATTGTATTATTAATTTTATGCAACATGCATTTAGTTTATTGAAAATCTTTCACTTTTAAAGAAAATGTAACCGGTTAACCGATCGTACAGTAGGTTAATCGCTTTACTGATTAACCTGTTGCATCCCTTATATGCAAGAATTAGACATCTAAACACAAAAAAAATCATTTAAATCAATGTAAAGTTTACTTGAATTCAATTCCATAGTTTCAGACACGACGGTGACACTTCTACTTTACAAGGAGCAAAATGATGTATTCATTTTGTCATTTTTTTTAATATGAGACTCAACAGATTCAAATATAATATAATATTCACACATGTTTTTTGAAGTTCCAAAAAGACTTCGAGGCTAAAAGTGATCAGTTTCTATAGTATTGATACATATTTGAACAACGTATTATATGTAACAAAGGATGTTAGCACAACAATAAATCTTCTATTAAAATAAGAAACACTATTTCACTAAAAAAATCTATGAACCTCAGCTTTAAATATGATCAAGTTACGTATCTTTATTTTTTTGCAAAGGTAACCTGATACAACCGGCTTCAGCCAGTATTTTACACAATAACCAAGTCTTCTGTCTGATATGTTTGAACAATAACAAAGTCAACTGTCTGATATTTTGATAAATAACGGAGACATTAATGATTGAGGGTATGCTACGGACGAATATCTGCAAGTAAGTTATAATTTAAATGTTGTTTTAAACGCACAAACGTTGATATTGCGTTAGATTTAAATTGTGTTAATATTTGTAATTAACAAATGCGTGTTGGCTCATTTTAATACTGATTTTACAGGAAATAATCTATCGTCTGGTTGCAAATAATGCAATAGTTCGTGTGTTTATGCTCGATTAAAGAAACAACGAAGTAATTGAACTAATAACACTGAATTTAAAGCATCATGATTATGTTTTCCGTGAGAAATATAAAGAAATATGTATGGCTACTGCTTTCCAAATACACAGTTCAAAATAATTGTATTACATCGTGCTTCAGAACAAAATACTATGGATTTCATGAATAGATTTAATTCATTTTTTTTTAAATTAAAATGTATTCTCTATATGATATATGATTTGAATATTAATGCTTAGATTTTCATTTATTTAACACTTTTAAAAAGGCCCAGTCTCACTATCACATTTTGCGATGCCGGAAGAGCCCCGGTGCGTGATCCGGTGCGGGGTCTACCGGGATGAACCGGAGCTCCACCGGGGCTCCACCGGGAACGTCCGGGATAAACCGGGGAAAACCGGGGCTCCACCGGCAAACTATTAAAATGTTTAATACCACCGGCATGAATCGGGAGTCACGGGCATGTAATGTCACGGGGGCTCTGCCGGGACGCTACCGGCTACGCCCGGGACTCGACCGGGGCACTACCGGCTACGAACGGGACTCACCGGGGCGTCACCGAGATAAACCGAAGCTCTACCGGGGCTGACCGGGACTCTGCCGGGATGTGAACCGGGGCAGTACCGGGGCAGCACCGGGAATATATGTGACCGCTTAAAAAAAAAATAACCATCGATCATCCCGGTAGTCGCCGGTCGACCGGGTCTATCAAACCGGGATGAACCGGGGCTACACCGGCAAAAGTGAGACTTGGGCTTTAATGTTAATTCTTTTGGACCAGTGTTAGATTTGCAGCTACATAAAACCAGTTTAACCCCTATGTCTTTCCGTTGACCGTTTCCAGGGGATATACTCAGTTTTATTCATTGTCTACAAGTAGTTTTTTTTCCTTTATTTAGCTAGTGTTTTTGTCTTTAGTGAGAATGATTGGCAATTAGACGCATAATCAAAATTAGTTTTTTTTTCCACTGACCCGACTGACCCCAAGTTTACTCAAATGCTATTCGTTGACTTCAAAATTCAGATCAATCTGAGTTCAGTAAATGGATTATATCCGTCAATCGAAGACTACTGTATCGTTTTGGGATAATTTTGAAGTAAGTATTGATAAAGCTTTAGACGTGAATTTAAACTTAATTATGGTCGGAGACGTTAATGAGGACCAACTTCAAAACTTCACGCGCTTAAAACAAGCACTGGCACTATTTTATTTACGTAATACGATTACAAATGCAACCAGAGTCACGGCTAACACTTCTACCTTACTTGATCCTATAATCTTGATGTGCTCGATAGCGAGATTATTCCCGTCTGTTCTTCCATCAGTGATCACCATGCAACGGCCGTACATATTAAAGTTGAATCAGTTATCAGCAAACCGACTAAGAGGCATGTTTGGCTATATAAACGTGCAGACTTTAATCGTTTAAATGCTTTAATTGATTGCGAAAACTGGAACTTCATTAACCATACAAGCATAGATGAAGCAAATTTATTGTTTACAAACAAATAACTTGAATTAATGAAATTGAGTATCCCTTTTAAACTTGTCACCGTGCGTCCTAACGATAAACCCTGGTATGATTCCATGATACGTTCTTTTACGCGAAAACGCGATCGCCTCAAATCCCAAGCGATAAAACACCCGTCTGCAAACAATTGGGCTAAATTCAAGCATATTCGCAATAGAGTCAACAATATGATTAAACATGCTAAAGAACAATTTTTCTCAAATATTGAAAGTACTTTAAACGACTTACAGTCGACTAATTCTAAACAATACTGGAAGCTCTTAAAACAACTCATTCGCTCACATTCTCATTCTGATATGATACCGCCCTTAAAAACCATTGATCCTGATGGAAATGTAAATATTTATATGTCTGACGAAGAAAAGGCAAATTGTCTAAATAATTATTTCGTCTCAATATCAACGCTAGACACGTCTTCCGGAGTTCTACCTGACTCTAGTGTTTTTGCGTTTAATTACTTAGACGAAGTTTCAATAAACGAATCTGAAATAAAAGATATTATTAAGATTTTATTTACTAATAAAGCGGTTGGTGAAGATTTAATCAGCCATTTAGTTCTTAAGCGTACGTGTTCCTCAATAGCAAAACCACTTTGCTTGCTTTTTAACAAATCATTACAAGAATGCACATTTCCTGCACTGTGGAAGAAAGCAATGGTCATGCCCTTATTTAAGAAAGGAGATGCAAATACACCTTCGAATTATCGTCCCATCTCACTTTTAAGCTGCCTTGGTAAATTAATGGAAAGAGTTGTTTATAAGCATCTGTATAACCACTTTGTTTCGCATAATCTAATATATTGTAAGCAGTCGGGATTTCTTAGAGGTCACTCTACTGTCTTCCAGCTTATTGATATTTTCGATCAAATAGCTCGTTCTCTTGACGATAAAACAGTTACTTGTATGGTTTTTTGTGATATTTCCAAGGCATTCGACCGCGTATGGCATCAAGGCCTCTTATTCAAACTTAAAGAAAATGGGATCAGTGGTAACATGTTAAAATGGATAGAGAGTTATTTATCTAACCGAACTCAAAAAGTATTTGTCAGATCCTCTATGTCCGATGTGTTGCAAGTAAAAGCTGGCGTTCCTCAAGGCTCAGTCCTTGGTCCGTTATTTTTTCTAATTTACGTTAATGACATTTTTAATAATCTTCTTAGCATTAACCGCCTGTTCGCAAATGATACGTCTTTATTTTGTACGA
>VMBQ01001558.1:140536-158901 GCA_007657795.1 Dreissena rostriformis
GCCGAAAATAACCAACCGAGCTCCAATAGGACATTATACATTGACGATTCTGTTTTACATGTGCAGACGGTTTTATTTATATACAATCCAATTTAAGGTAAATTGCAAGTCATTACCAAAACATTATTTATTTAACATGCTGTATTCGATAAGCTATTATTCTTTTGAAATACAGTGCTAAACAGTATTTATTTGATAAGCTTGACATCAACAGAAAGTCTAACAAAGTGCGTGGAACTGTTTATGTCCGTAGGTTTTTTAAGACATGATTTCGACTTTTTATATAACCTAAGGCATTCAAAGCAAATCACAACTGACATCACACCTTTTGGAGAATCTTAAATATGGGTGTTAATGTGTTAACTGTATGCCGTTTTTACAACAAACAAGTATACGTTTGCTTAAATAAAAAATAAAAGACTAGCGGTGTAAATAAAATATATCACCTGGTAATTTGTATGCATTCTCATGATCATATGTATATAGAAAATCATCTATGCTGGACAAAGTCATGCTTCGGTCAAATATTTTTCGCCGCCCAACCTCCGAACAACTCGCCCACCCATCAATCCGCCCGGCCGCTCAGGTTGTCCCATACTTCGGCAGTGTTTCAAACAGGCAGTTAATTATCACTAATTTAACTAATTAAATCATTTTGATATGGGACAAGTAAGTGTGCGTTGAATCGCAAACTATCGCTAAATCAGATTTTTTTAATATTTCTAGACTGGTGTTCTTTTAATGACACTGACAAAAAAGACTTATTGCCAAACCTTGTACATTAAAGTATAAAATCATTATCGTTTATTGGCAAATGACGACTTTGTAACCACAACATGTAAACTATAAATTTGATTTCATAAACATAGTATGATAAATGCAATTTAAGAATTCAATCCTTATTTCTTTTTATTTATTTTTTATAAAATCATACATTTATTTATCATAACATTATATGCCTGTTATATTATATTTATATGTATCTGAAGACACTGAAGTACTTCGTGCAGATGCATGAAAACCCGGCCGGACAGAAGAGACTGAAATGGGTTATTTCCGAATAACCTACCTTAACTGAATTACAACGGAAATGTTACCATGTAGTTCTTGCAAATGACTTTATTTCTTGTATGAGCGTTATCATTTACTATGTTTTCCGTTCACACTGAAAAATAACATATCACACCGATGTGCCCTTAAATTAGATTACAATCACATGTTTCTTACATATGTGTTAATGTGACAAGTATCTTAAATTGTATAAATTGTACTCATGTAAACCATTTAGCTCGTCAATGTATGGTAGACATTTTAGTTGTTTAAATATTACTACAAATTATTTCTGTTTCAATGAAAGGTATAAAAAGGAATTACTGGATGCTACACGAGCATTCATGTTATGTTCGTAAAGGAATCAAATATATTTGTACAGCTAATGTATAGCTATATAGATATATAGACTTTTATTTTCCTCCATTCGTGGAGAGCAAAACATATAATACACATTATAAACAAATAAGTACAATCGAATATATAAACAAGAGATCAAAATGAAATGTACCAAGTATGTCATGTTGGTTTGTTAACTTCAATATTTGTATTTCTATTTTGATTTACATTATTCCTTGTAAGCGTTGTACATTTAGAATGGTTTTCTGCATTGCAAATAATGGGAATTACATTATCAAAATCTGCACATTTTGTTGAACTGTACTTTATTTTATAATGCATATTTTATACTATCTTGATTCTCTTTTTTGATGTGTGTGAGTTTGAATAAATTATCAGCATACACGAGTTCGTTTTGTAACCGTTGAACAGGATTTTGTTTTGTTTTATCAGCTACTGCTATAAAAACATAATATAGTTTGATTTTTTAATTACACCACACTCTACTGGTTAACATTATCAAACATTCAGATATCCGATGATATCTTCTAAACATTGAATGTGTTCTTAATGCGATGTATTTGCCATTATAGAAATTCGCATCACCGAGTGTCTAAACACTGTGACGAGTGAATAAATATTTCATCAACTTTGTTCTCGTACCTAAGAGTGTTACACCTTTTCTTCGGCGGAAAGAATACACCCCAACCCCGGACAAAATAATCCTGTCGAGCGCTTACCCATCTAAATAAGAAAACCTGTCTTGACTAGTGTAGTTACATTAATGTATTGTGTACCACAATGTAGTGAATCAGTGAAATTGTTCATCCTATATCTCTTTTTAATTTAGACAAACGATCACTAAAACAGCAACATTATATTAACCCCAAAGTCTATAATAAATATATTTTTGAATATAAGTTTTTGGGGTCTAAACTAACAAAGAAATACATAAATAAAACTGATAACGCATGCGCGTATGTCGATACTTTTTACGCATGAACGCACAAGAGGTTGTATGTGTATTTATAACACGTGTATTATTGCATGAAACAACAAGTAAAATAGGACAGCATGCAATTTAATTTATTGGCTTAAATATGTTCGTATCTTATATGAAAACAAAACTAAACATACCATAAGTTTGTATACATGTATGTAAGTGTGCATATATATATAAACGTTTGCCAAAATGTAAATGTATGTATCAACAAGGTTATGTGTGCGTGTGTGTATACATATGTGTGTGCGAGCTTATATTTTTGTTTACATGCAATATATATTAACATGTATAGATGTATGTATGTACGTCTATATATATATATATAAACATTTGTCGAAATATAAATGTATGTATGAACAAGGTTATGTGTGCGTGTGTGTATACATATGTGTGTGCGAGCTTATAGTTTTTTTTTACATGAAATGTCAGCAGACAGTCGCGTTGTGCGCGCTCGAGCTGTTTTTTTTCCTATTCCTTTGTGAACCTGTAATGTTGTTGCATCACTCTTTTTGTTGTGTATTTCGCAAAGCGGGAGAATGTGCTTTTCTGCTTGGCGATCAATTTGCCTTTTTAAGTACTAGGTCATTAAAACGGATCTGTTCCACTATATAACCTTTCTTCAAATTAATTATCATGAAATCTTCAAAATATAAGTTCAAAGATTATTTAGAAGAAACATTCAACATCATATTTGTTTTTCCAAAAGTTCAGAAGCATTTAAATATATTGATGTTTTGTTCAATCTCGCAATAATTCGCAAAGAACAAAAGCAAAGTTATAACTTATCAACTTCTATTTAGCAAAAATCTCGAATTCTACCTTTTTGGTATTTTTTTTTGTCTTCTTCTCTATGGAAACTTCATGCAAAAAACAAGTACAAATACGTTTTGGCCCTTTTTGTTCCTTGTTTCTGTTTTGTTTCTTTGCATTTATTGTATATGTCATGATGAAATGTTTACAATATTTGTACATACACATCACTTTTGCATCGAATACCAAATCATGGAATTTTTTTATTAACCTATATCTTATAATAGAAACCAACTGGATATGTTTTAAAATAGAAACTAACTGGACAAGAACACACAAATTATCATTAACATCACCCTTCAACATTTTAAATGATTAAATTATGTACTTTGAATGTGAAAGGGCTAAACAATAAAGACACACGCATAAAAATCTTCAAATGGTTAGACGAAAAAACAAATAGTATATGCCTATTACAAGAAAGTCACTTGACTCAAACCTTAAAAGACGAATGGGACGGAGGCATCTATCTCAGTGGAGAACATACTAATACACAAAGCATTGCCTTTCTGATAAAAAATAACATTGGGATCACAGTCGATAACTTTAATGAAATAATAGTTGGCAGACAAGCAAGTATAGATATCAAAATACACGAAACACAATTACAGTAGAGTTAGCGATTGTGTTCCGCGATTAATCGGTAAAAAATCGCTAAAAATAAGCGTTTTAAACCGATTTAAGCGCTTTATAGATTTTCAGCGGTTATTTAGCGTTTTAAACGGATTTAATCGGTTTTCATCCGCTGAATTGCGCAACAAATTTTTAAGCGATTCCACGCGATTAATCGCTACGCATGCGCATTTGTCCAAACGGCTGAAAATGCTCTGAATGGGCGGAGCCTAACAGGTAGGTGTGTCCTAAAATATTTATTTATAGATCCTCGCTTATCTGTGTGTTATCCATTTTCAGTTAAATCGGGGACAGCGGTCTAGTGGGTTTAAGTGGGGACAGTGGTCTAGTGGTAGGATGCTGGTCTAGCGATCGAGATTCTGGTTCGAATCCCGCGCGGGCATTTATTTTTCTGGATTATGTGTTATTTACAGTTTGAACGTTATTATTATTTTTTACTTTTATTGTTTATCCAACTAAAATATATGTAATTTACACGGGCACCTTGATAATGTACTGGACAGATTGGATAACTGCCAAAATGACTGATATCATTTATTGATAAATTGTTGTGTACATTTAAAATTAACAACGTGTTCCACAATTAGCGTTGATTGACTTTTCATTTAGAAAACGCACTGAAAACAAACTAAATGTGTGATTAAAATGCTAGGAAAGAAAACTGTGTCTTGATGAAATACTTAAAAACTATATATATTGTACCATACATTTTAAGCGTTTAAAACATACTTATGTTATATACCTAATATGNTGAACTCATCACTTGAAATGTACTACTTACTACTCGTGTTTCCGGTATAATTATACAGAATACCAGCGATTACATTTTATAACGTCCATTTTGGTAGTTCTTAAACATTTGAAACAAGAATACATCTATTATTGCAATAATTTAAATTGATAACGGGACATAAAGAAAATGCAGTTTATAAAGCCACAGTAAAAGTGGACATTGACTAGTTTTATATTTAACAATTAAACAGACATCAACATGTCTAGTTAAGCTTTCTTTCTCCCGCGCAAAAAGAAAGTACCGGTATTTGATTGACACCGTTTAAAACTGTCCTCAAAACTAAACTGTTTATATACGCTGAATCCATAGTGTCCTTATTTTCACAAATTCAATGTTTTTTATAAAAAGCTCATATTTCTGTCTTTCATATGCTAAAAAAAGCATTTTGAGGACCGTCTTCGAATTTGTGCAGTAAAATACAAATTGAACGTTGAAATATGTAATTTATTCCACAATTTACAAAATAAAAATCACGTGCTAGTTCCTGAAACTAAGAATAAACTTTGTGAGCAAAACACACGTTAATTTGCTTATAATTTTCGCTGTTTTCCAGATATGTTGTACAGTTGCTCTTTATACATGTAAATTCATATACAGTTTTATTGGAGACTCCCGAACTTAAAACCCTTTATTTTTAACACAGGCATTTGAACATAAATGTCTCCGAAGACTGCTCCGCATCTCCTACACGGAGCACAAGACCAACTAGTATGTACGGAACATGATTGCAACACTTGTTGGTCCACAATACCCCTACTGGCGACCGTCATTCGACGAAAGCTGGCTTGGTTTGGACACGTCACCAGGCATGACTCTCTGTGCAAGACTGTTCTCCAGGGCACGCTAGAGGGAGGTCGACGTCGAGGCCGTCAGAGGACAAGTTGGATGGACAATGTAAAAGAGTGGCCATCCCTTCCCATGGATGAAGTACTCGTATGAGCACACAACAGACCTGACTGGAGGAAGATTTCTGTATCGTCGTCCCTCATTTCCCCCAACGGCCAACCCGGTCAAGGGATTGATGATGATGATGATTTACAACACATAACAAGATTTTTCAAATTTTGATAACAATAAATACATGTTTGATTCACATTTGATTGACCAATACATCCCTACCATTTCCAGATACGGAACGGTCTCGGAGAGTTTGAGTGCGGCGAACGAAAGTTCCTGCACTCATTCGACGCCTTCGGGAAACTGAGTAGCTGGAAGTTCTATGGAAACGGAAGTGCATCCTTCTCCACTAGGTGAACTTATGAGCTTGTGTTTCTGTTTTTTTTTCCCCTAAGGTGACTATACTTGGTAAGCACACGCGCTTCTGTTTCCATGTTTTCTTCCAAACAAGACTGGTTCCATCAAATGTATAAACTACATGTATATTTTAATATCTTAATCTTAGACATAATATAATCATCCAAAAACAGTACGAATAATTGATGAACGTGCGTAATGAATCGGCTAATGCTCAAAACACAGATTGATTTGTAGGTGGTGTTGTTCGTGAATTATATGGCTATGATGACGGCGACGACGACGACGATGACGACGATGACGATGATGACAGAGTTTATCTAAAACAAATTATGGGTCATGGTGTCCAAACAATCTGTTGTTCGGGAATTATAGAGCGAAAACAGCGAAAATCGGAAATCCGATCTTTGTCCTATTTGTATATTTGTCAGGACAAAAATAGTATCAACACTAATTTTAACACCGATTGTCGTTTCAAAAAGACATTTCTTGTTTCAGGTTTATCGAGTCGGATTTTTACAAGGACTCTCGAAGCAAGAACACAGTCGCCCCGTATCTCTTGTTCGAGGGCGTCACGCCCGATTTCAACGAGGTCGAGAAACTTGAGGCCTTGGCTCGAGGCATCGACAACATGAACGTTAACATTTACGCGGTCTACAACAACAGCACCGCGGCGCTGGAATTCATTGCTCTGAATGACTTCTGGAAGGTGTACCACATCGACCTCAGCAGTCTTGCCACCATCGAGAGCGTCACTGCCGCTGTGCCCAGGGGCGGCTCGGGCAAGGGGAAGTTCGAGTTTCTCAACATGCTCTCTTCGGCCCACCCGCTTCCTGAACATGGTACCGACTACCATATTACATTCCTTTCCAGCGTGAGCTTGGTGCCATGGGTTAAGAGCACCATATCGCTGATACGGATAAAGGACTTGAGAAAACGGGAGCTGATTGCACGTTGGGAGGTACCCAAGGTGCCGTACATGCATTCATTTTCAGTCACCAAGAACTATGCCGTCTTGTTTGCCAGTCCGTTCTATGTGAACGTTCTGAAAATGGTCGAATCCGCCAAGCCGTTTGAGAGTCTGGACTGGAACGCCGACGAAGACACCACGGTGTACGTGGTTCACTTACAATCTGGAGAGGTCACCGTGTTGAAGACCGGCAACATGTTCACGATGCACCACGTGAACGCCTATGAGACTGACAATAACCAACTTGTAGTAGACGTCTCCTCGTATAAAAACCCCGACTTTGTCAGCGATCTCCAGATAGAAGTCCTGATGAACGAAACCAAACGAAACGGTTTCGACGCTCATGCATTTCTAAAGCGTTATGCGATTGATCTTCAGAAACGGACAATAGGGGTGTCTAATTTCAGTTCGTCTTCAAACGCACCATTTGCAGCGTTCTTAGACATGCCTGTTATCAATGAACAGTTCCGACACGAAAAATACTGCACCGTTTACGGCTTAGTGCTCAAGACGGACAATATCTCACTTAGTAACATCGCGATCGTCAAGAAGAATGTGTGCGGGGATCCCTCCGAGGACAGATACTGGTCGGAACCGGGCCACTACCCCGTGGAGCCGAGCTTTGTCCCCACCCCGGGGGGAACCCGGGAGGACGATGGATACCTAATGTTCCCCGTCATAGATGGCCCAAGCCAAAAGTCGTATCTAGCCGTCCTGGACGCTCGCACTATGGAGCTCATAAATAAAGCCTATCTACCCACAATTGTGCCCTACAATCTGCACGGACATTTCTTTGGTGATTATTTGTGAGGTAAATGATCTTAAATAAGGAGATGGCTGTATATTTATTAAAACGTGAGATACTGTGTGTCGTTGCAAACCAGTGGTATCGCTGTCTGAAATTGTTTACATGGTTTTCCGATGTGAAGTACCCTCAAAAACATAACTTAATTAGGATCTAGAAATGTGTGTACATAAGAATGCCAACCACATTTACATTTATTTCCTATTTTTAGTAATAAAACTCGTAAAATTGTTCGCTTTAATTGCACTGCATGTAATGCATCGCTAGATTTTTAGCACCAAGCGACAATTCTATTATTTATAAGTCGACGATTGAACCTATGAAATTACATTGTTCAACTAGAACACCAATGGAATCAGGAGTTTGTCGAGTCCTTATCCAATGTACATTTGTGTGCACTTTAACCATAGGAAGTACAAGTTATTGAACAATAAGTTATTGAACAATGGAATAACTTGTGTGTCCACTCTTAAGCCACTGCATTGTTTTGTGTCTTTGACAAATGAACTTACGAGTGTCTCAACTCTTCATCCAATGCAAGTGTTGGGGACTTTTTAACCGATATACTTACTAGTTTGTTGGCAAACTTTTACCAATGTAAATGTGGAGACTCCTTATCCGAAATATCGAATAGAATGTTGTCAACATTCAACTTGTAGAATAACAAGTTTGTTGGCGACCTTTAACCAAAATTAGATGTGTAGAATTTATGTGAAACTTGTACATTATATGTATATTTTTTAACTGTTTATGCCGAATATTATGTTGAAATCCTTTAAGTTTTTTTTTTGTGTGTGTCGCCTGACTATGGTCAGGGGACATATATGTGTTACTTTCGTCGGCGATGTCGGCGGCGGCGGCGTCTGCGGCGTCACACTGTGACCTTGACGTCAGCGTTCAGGTTTCGAAATCTGCGACCGCTATTTGAAAAAGGCTCATACCTACTGTGTCCCTTTTGATATGGCTTTCATATTTGGTATGCATGTGTATCTGGACAACACCTTTCCATGCGCATACAAGTTTTAACCCCTGTGACCTTGAACTTGAGGTCAGCGTTCAGGTTTCGAAATATGCGACCGCGATTCGAAAAAGGCTCATACCTACTGTGTCCCTTCACATATTGCTTTTATATTTGGTACGCATGTGTATCTGGACAACACCTTTCCGTGCGCATGACATTTTTGAACTTTGGGTCCGCGTTCAGGTTTCGAAATCTGCGACCGCGATTCAAAAAAAGCTCATCACGTATGTGTCCCTTCAGATATTGCTTTTTTATTTGGTACGCATGTGTTTCTGGAAAGACCTTACCATGCGCATATTTGTTTGACCCCTGTGACAAATTGACCTTGAACTTGAGGTCAGCGTTCAGGTTTCGAAATCTGCGACCGCGAATAAAATAGGCTCATACCTACTGTGTCCCTTAAGATATTGCTTTCATATTTGGTACGCATGAGTATCTGGACAACACCTTTACATGCGCATGACCTTGACCTTGGCCTTATTTTGTACTTAGACTTATTGAAATGGGCCAATTTCTTGGTTAACCCATTACCATCAGGCGACACATCCAACTCGCGGAGTTCTAGTTTATTTTAATTTTTTACTGTGTAATATAAAACCTGCATCATTCATGAATGTGTGGACGCTTCAACAAATGGAGTTTCTAGCGTATTGGCACTATTTTACCAATGTTAACGTGCCAATCGAACTACTTTTTGTTGCCATCTTTCAACTCATATGTATCTTATCAAATAAGAAGTTAATTTTTGTCTTTCATAGTTTTATGTTTGCCTTTTCATTATTTATTGAAGAACTAAAATACGTTCAAGTTATGAATGTTTCCATGGTATCAATCAAATGAAAATCGATTATTAAATTAAACAAATTAAAATTATACAATGCATTGATATTCTTATTTTGAGTTTAATTTCAATGTCACTACGTAAGCTGCCGCAATGAGTGCGTATTATCTCATACAAAAGTTGTCCTATCGCGTACTTGTGGTAGCTATTTCTGGTTGCCTACGCTGATATGTTTTATCTCGACTGATATGGTGTGGGTTCATTCGGCGGTTATTTAAGGTCATTTAGTACATCATACAAAGGACGGATGATATGATATGCTTAAACTTACAATGTCTTGTCTTGATACCTTTTATAATGATGTGCACACCATAATTTATCATTATCATTATCACCTCCACCTCCGTCCATAATTGAACTCAACATCATCGTCGTCTTCGCATCCTCCTCCTAAAATCACTTATAATCATCATCAACATCATNGCAATGACGACGACGATCAGAACGAGAATCATTCTGATGAATGTACCACGTACACAAATAAAACATAACATTTTTTTCTATTCAAGCCGGCCACTCCCAGTCTGCGACGCTCACATGCAGCGCGCACGGACGCACGTTCCATCTCGAGGACGTGTGGGTGGACGACAACGCGTGCGGCGTCTGCCATTGTTCGACGAACGGGATATATTGCAATGCGGCCATGACTGGCACGAGGTGTCTCTTCAACAGTAAGCATTAAGTTGACAAGTCTTTTATACATGTACATAAAAGCTGAAACATCGCAGAATGGGATATTAAGCAATGCTATAGAGATAATATAGGGCAATATTTACATAAATAATGACAGTAGAAGAAACAAATCGAAAAAGGAGAAGGTTGAAATGAGAAGTGATCATCGCGGATTTAACTTTAATTGTAAGGCGTTTCGTATTGTAGTTTAATTTGCTTTCCCGCTTCAATATAGCTTTTTCACGGCAATGACAGGTTTGGCCCGTGAGACGGGTGTAGAGGCATTTTTGGGTGTGCATGGCCGTGTAAGCGCTAAAATAAGTTCAACCTTTCTCGCACAGACTGGTGGTTTTAGTGTCGTACATTTTTTTAAACTGACAATCCGCCTTAAAGGTACCGTGGATATGGTGTCCGCTAAGCGACCTGGAGGTCATGCTTTCGATCTCCAAGGTGGGAGCGTTCTTTAGATCTCCCCTTAAAGACACCAAGTACTGGTTTGACCCAGGAAACGGACTCGAGAGCGTTACAATAAGCCTTCGGCTTTCGATGCAATTGAGCTAAAATAAATAGATTTAAACTAAAGGTACCGTGGCGAGTCCAGGGGATCCAGCCTGCATGTACGGCTTCAGGAGCTATCTTGTCGGTGACGTCATCAAGGCTCTAGACGGCTGCAACAAGTGCTTGTGCACCGAGCTGGGTCTACAGTGCACGGCCAAGGCTTGCGGGCCGAATGGGTTCGGTATGTGTCCACCACAGTCAAATGTTGCACGATGTTTTAGTTGTGTCTATCACGGTATATGCTCTAACAATCACTGAACTGTTGAGAAATACGTCATCTTACATACACTTAAGAGTGAAATGCATTGAAGCACAAAACATTATCAATAATGAAGAATAACATGAACTATTAAACAATTGAATTTTGTTTTAATGGGGTCTAAGCATGGTATAATATATAAAAAAATATTGCAAGTTTATTTTGACTGCAATGATATTTTCTTGTTTTGCCTTCTTTTACGCCTTACCTATTGATTTTGACCCCAAAAAAGTACAAGAAATGTTTCTATTTAAAAGTAAAAACCCACATTTTTAATATGTAAAATTAAATTTTAAACGTGAACTATGCGACTTTGAATCAAGTTCTGATACATAAAGTACTGGCAGTTATTTGCTCCGTTAAATGCGTATTTTGTTTACAGCAAAGCCCAGTCAGGAGCCCCTGTACGGTGAATGCGAGTATGAAGGGGGCTGGTACATGCACGGGACCCAATGGCGGGCCTCTGACGGCTGCAACACGTGTTACTGTTTCACGGTGGGCAACTACAAGGGCGGCCATGTCTGCACCACCAACAAGTGCGCATGTCACGGCAATGCGATCATAGCCGGCTAGATGCGAATTCGCGGAACGTGTAGACTAAACGCTGGTTATATGCATCTTCGTGGAAATATTGTCTACAATAAAACGTCGCTTTCTGTAAATTTGTTGCATTTTACTTATTTTGGTGTTAATTAATGGGGTAAGATTAGAAAAAGTTAACTTTGTGAAAACGTCTCTGTTACATGATTATAGGTGAAGGAATGAAACCATCAATCGGTTTGCCAAATGAAAATGAAAGTATACAAGGCAGACCAAAAGACAATCTGAGTCGCGTTCTGAGAAAACTGGGCAAAATGTATATGCGTAAAGTGTCGTCCCAGATTAGCCTGTGCATATCGCACAGGCTAATCTGGGACGACACTTTCTGCTTTTTAAGGTATTTTTCATTTAAAGGAAGTCTCTTCTTACCGAAAATCCAGTTTAGGCGGAAAGTGACGTTCCTGATAAGCCTGTGCAGACTGCACAGGCTAATCTGGGACGACACTTTACGCACATGCGTTACGACCAGTTTTCTCAGAGCGCGACTCATTATATTACCACGCGGTGATCGCTTGATCGTCATGCGGGACGTTTGATCTTGTGGTGGAGAGAATGTCTCATGCCCTCAACCCATTGTCTTCATTTTAAGAGGGATGAAATGGACACGAAATGGACTCTCGGATAGTCGACCTTCAAGTGAGACCTTTACCCAAATGAGTAACTCGCGCCGTCTGCGTATCGTGTAAATGACCTAAACTTGTTCTTGACAATCCTTCCTACGGACAAGGAGACATTGAGCAGGCACACAATTGACGCTCGAATATTTGACCTTAAAAGTAGCCTTGACCTTGAATCAGGTTACTGGCTCTTGTCTGCTGCACATCGGCTGAATGACCTTAACATTTGAGCAAAGTTTCACGAACACAAATCTTGGATGTGGTGGTGGTGTAAATTGTACTGGTGGTTGATGAACATAGTGGTAGTGGTGGTAGCGGAGGTTGTGGTGGCTTTATAATTTGTTATAATTCTATTAATTTGATCTCGTATGGTCATGGATGAAAACTGGTGTCACAAATAACAGTCGAAAACCCGAGAGACCAAGCTGTTAAAAAAGGATTTCTGTCTCTTGAATGAACTGTATAGGCACCCGTAGACAGACGTATTACCTTAAGGCCGCAATATACTAAAAGATTTCCTACACAAATTCAATGTAAAAGCAAACACTTCAACAAACAAGAATGTCAAACTTTTGCGCATTGAGACCCCCATAACCATACGTTTACTTAAAAAGCATTCCAAGCCACAATGATAAAAAAAAAGATAGGTCATGCGAAATGTAAGACAGAACTCGCCACGAATCAAAGGTCACTGTTTTACGGCCATCTATTAACCGGCTTCTCTGCGGTTCACGAGGTTTTCCCGCCATCTGTCAACGTCTCATGTAGTCTCAAACCTTCAAGCAAAAGAGTGAATTTCTAGTCAACAACAATGTTTCCCTACCATACGCACACAGAAATATTCACAGTTAAGCCATGGACAGTGCCCCTTCAGAGAATTGTGTCTTCAAATAAATGATGTTCTTGTTTTTAGAAAGTATACCATTGCACCCCAAACATATTTACTATACTGTAAACTTAAACACCATACATTACTGTGCACAGAGTTATCGGCAGTTGTTTACAATTCAGAATACCACGTGTTGTATCCTGTTGCTCGAACTTGAATCATGCTGTCGCTACAGTATGTGTTCAGTGATGATTATAGAGGAGGTGTGGTGATGGTGATGATGATGGTGGTGTGGTGATGGTGGAAGTGATTATGACGGTGGTGGAATGGGGGTGGTGATGATGATGATGTTGGTTGAGTGATAGTGATGATAAAGGTGGTATTGAGGTGGTTTTAGTGATAATGGTGGTGGTGGAGTGGTGGGTGTAGTGATGATGATGGTGGTGGAGTGGTAGTGATGATGATGTTTGTTGAGTGGTAGTGATGAGGATTGTAGTGGTTTGTTAGTGTTGATTGTGTTGTAGATGGTGTGATGATGACGATGATAGTGGTAGTGGTTGTGGTACTGACAGCTTGTACATTGGTGGTGCAGGTGGTGGTTGGCTATAGTTGTTAGTAATTGTATTATTATTCTAATATATGATCATTGATAAATTTTGGTGCAAAGAATACTTTCTAAAACTGGGAAGAGCAAATATTATTTCTAGGGCGTATAAAAAGGCCTTTCTATATCCTAAAATTTCCTTACTTTTGTAAATTTAGGAAGCTTTTTGTCTATAAAATGTATATAATTAGCCTCATTGCGGACATTTAACAACAATACTTCTAACAAGTTATCGGCAGCTGTTTACAAATTAGAACATGATTCTAAATATAAACAGCGTGTCTTATCATCTTATAACTCGTTCGTCACAATGTTGTCGCTACAGATATGTGTTCTGTTTATCTTTCAAGGTAAGTAAAATACTAAATGAGTAAGATTTTTTTTTAAGTTTTTTAAATGCTGTGAATATGTATATTCCTGAAAAGTTATTGTGTTCTTTACCAGACTAAAGTGATATTACGTGTGTAACAACGAATACAACGAAGTCTGCCCTATATGTAATGTTTAAACATATTTATATGGCGGACTTTATAAATAGGTATCCACGTATTTGACACGTGTTTTTCTTTTTTTAAATAACTATTTTATCATTTTGTCTTTTGTTGTATCGATTAACAATGTAAATGTAAATACGTCGATATCATGTCGTCGTACATAGGGCCTATATAGTTTTGCCGCAGGATTAAAGCTATTCGAATCAGATTGCAACACTTCATGCTAAATGCACCAAGCATGTGTTATTTTAGATGAACGTATTGACTCATTATACCGCTAATAACATACACAGACTGCATTAATAATGAATAAATGAACCGCTCTATGGGAAAACCGGGCTTAATGCATGTGCGTAATATGCCGTTACAGATTAGCCGATGGAGTCCGCACGGGCTAATATGGAAAGACACTTTCCGCTTTTATGGAATTTTTCGTTTGAAGAAAGTATTTTCTTAACGAAAATTCAGTCAATGTGTAAAGTGTCGTCCATGATTAGCCTGTGCGGGATTGCACAAGCTTGTCTGAGACGATAATTGACGCATATGCATTAAGACCGGTTTTTTCAAAACGCGGCTCACTTGTTAAGTGGATTAATATTTGTTTGAATCATGTCAACTCGAGAACTCGATATTATTAATACAACTTATATTGAAATTATCGTTAACATTTGTTTGAATTAAATTATCTTGAATCAAATAACTTATATTGAAATTATCATTAACATTTGGTTGAATCAAATTATTTTGAATCAAATAACTTATATTGAAATTATCATTAACATTTGTTTGAATCAAATCAACTCGAGAACTCGCTGATATTATTTATACAACTTATATTGAAATTATCATTAATAAACACACGCATGAATATATAATATATAGCAATCTCACCATTACTTCTGTAAGTCGTAGACATCAATGTTTGTGCAACGACGACGAGGATCAGGGCGAGCATTATTCTGACAAAGGTATGTTATCACTTCTACAAATAGAACATTACCATTATTCAATTATAACATCCCAAATCCCTTCCTGTGTCTAATCCAGCCTGTCACCCCCAGCCTGTGACGCCTACATGCAGAGCACACGGACGCACGTTCTATCCCGGGGACGTGTGGGTGGACGCCAACGCGTGCGACGTCTGCGAGTGTACGGCGTACGGGGCACAGTGTAACGCGGGAATGAGTGGCACAATGTGTCCATTCAACAGTAAGTATGCTGAAGAGTTTTAGGAGACTAGTCGTGTGCACGTGTACATTAAATCTGCCACATCGCAGAATGGAATATTAAGCAATGTCATAGAGAATATACGGCAATATTTACATACATTATGACAACAGAAGATACAAATCGAAAAAAGTAAGGTTGAATTGAAAAGCGATTTACGCGGATGTTACTTTAATTGTTATGCGTTTCGAATTGATGGTGGTATAAGAGTCGTACATTTTAAACTTACAATCCGCCGTAAAGGTACCCTGGATATGGTGTCCGCCTAGCGACTGGGAGGTCATAGGTTCGATCCCCAATTTGGGAGCGTTCTTTAGATCTCCCCTTAAAGACACCAAGTACTTGTTCTACCCAGGAAACGGACTCGAGAGCGTTACAATGCTCTCGATGCAATCGAGCTAAAATAAATAGGTTTAAACTAAAGGTACCGTGGCGAGTCCAGGGGATCCAGCCTGCATGTACGCCTTCACTAGTCATCTTGTCGGTGACGTCATCACGGCTCTTGACGGCTGCAACAGGTGCTTATGCACCGAACTTGGTCTACAGTGCACGGCCAAGGCTTGCGGGCCGAATGGGTTCGGTACGTGTCCACAAGCGATGGTGTCGTAGTCAAAGTGTTTGCTATGTTGTAGTTGTGTCTATCATGGCATATTCTTTAACCATCACTGAACTGTTGAGAAATACGTCATCATACATAAACTTAAAGGTGAAATGCTTAGCACAAAACATTATCAACAATGAAGAATAAGACGCACTATTAACCAATTGAATTTGATTATAATGGGGTCAAAGAATGGTTTACTATTTAAAAGTATTTCTGTCCAAGTCGCAAGTTTATTTTGATTGCAATGATATTTTCTTGTTTTGCCTTCTTTTACGCCTTACCTATTGATTTTGACAAAAATAAATAAGTACAAGAAATGTTTCTATTAAAAAGTAAAAACCCACATTTTTAATTTGTAAAATTAAATTTTAAACGTGAACTATGAGACTTTGAATCAAGTTCTGATACATAAAGTACTTGCAGTTATTTGCTCCTTTAAATGTGTGTTTTGTTTACAGCAAAACCCAGTCAGGAGCCCCTGTACGGTGAATGCGAGTATGAAGGGGACTGGTACATGCACGAGACCCAGTGGCGGGCCTCTGACGGCTGCAACACGTGCTACTGTTACACAGTGGGCAACTACAGGGGCCAACATGTCTGCACCACCAACAAGTGCGCATGTCACGGCAATGCGATAATAGCCGGCTAGATGCGAATTCGCGGAACGTGTAGACTAAACGCTGGTTCTACGCATCTTCGTGGAAATAATGTCTACACTAAAACGTCGCTTCATGTAAATTTGTTGTATTTTAGATTAGATTAGAATAAAATAATTATGTGAAACAAACGTCTCTGTTACTTGATTATAGGTGAAGGAATGAAACCATCAATCGGTTTGCCAAATGAAAATGAAAGTATACAAGGCAGACCAAAAGACAATCTGAGTCGCGTTTTGGGAAAACTGTGCAAAATGCGTTTGCGTAAAGTGTCGTCACAGATTAACCTGTGCAGTCCGCACAGGCTAATCATGGACGACACTTTCCGCGTTTTAAGGTTTTTTTTCATTTAAAGGAAGTCTCTTCTTACCGAAAATCCAGTTTAGGCGGAAAGTGACGTTCCTGATAAGCCTGTGCAGACTGCACAGGCTAATCTGGGACGACACTTAACGCACATGCGTTACGACCAGTTTTCTCAGAACGCGACTCATTATATTACCACGCGGTGATCGCTTTGGCCGACACGTGGGACGTTTGATCTTGAGGCGGAGACAGTGTCTCATGCCTTCGACACACTGTCTTCATTTTAAGAGGGATGAAGCAGACACGAAATTGACTCTCGATAAGTCGAGCGGAAGTGATGTCGCCGTGGCTTAGTGGTAATGGTGTCCGCCTAGCGACCGGGAGGTCGAGGTTTCGATCCCCACTGTGGGAGCGTTCTTAAGATTTTCCCCATAGACACCAAGTACTGGTTCTTGTTCCAGGAAACGGACTCGATTGCGTTTCTAATAAGCCTAAGTCTTTCGATGCAATCGAGATAAAATAAATAGGTTTAAACTAAGTGAGACCTTTACCCATATGACTGACTCGCGCGGTCTGCGTATCGTGTAAATGACCTAAACTTGTTCTTGACAATCCTTCCTACGGACAAGGAGACATTGAGCAGGCACACAATTGACGCTCGAATATTTGAGCTTACAAGTAGCCTTGACCTTGAATCAGGTTACTGGCTCTTGTCTGCTGCACTTCGGCTGAATGACCTTTAAATTTGAGCAAAGTTTCATAAAAAACCCATCTTGGCTGTGGTGGTGGTGTACATTGTGGTGGTGGTAGCGAAGGTTGTGGTGGCTTTAATTTTTAGCTCGGCTGTTTTCGAAGAAAACCCGAGGTATTGTCATAGCCGAGCTGGCTATGCCGCCATCCGTCTTCCGCCGTCCGCGTCGTCCGAAAACTTTAACATTGGCCATAACTTTTGCAATATTGAACATAGCAACTTGATATTTGGCATGCATGTGTATCTCATGAAACTGCACATTTTGAGTGGTGAAAGGTCAAGGTCATCCTTCAAGGTCAAACATTTTTTTTTTGCTTTTTCATGTATATCTCATCGACCTGCACATTTTGAGTGGTGAAAAGGTCAAGGTCAATGATGACCTTCAAGGTCAAAGGTCAACAAAACAAAATCCAAGCACCCACAGCCGATCGTTGGCACCCACTATGCGGTGCTCTTGTTAATAATTCTATTAATATTATCTCGTATGGTCATGGATGAAAACTGGTGTCACAAATAACAGTCGAAATCCCGAGAGACCAAGCTGTTAACAAGAGCACCGCCTAGCGAGTGCAGACCGCTCATCTATTTGTCAAAGTATGAATCAAATCTGATCATAAATAAAGAAGTTATGGCAATTTTAGCAAAATTGTGGGGGTGTGGTCATTTATTACA